>AYEL01080845.1:0-16976 GCA_000484575.1 Olivierus martensii
TATTTTTTTAACTGAACAATTTTTAATTATAATATGATAAAATTATTTTTTTTTTTATAAAAATGTAAATTATCTCTATGAATTCGAAATGGCGGATGATCTGACATCGCGAATCACATTTGTAGGGTTTTAATTTTATCTCTATGAATTCGAAATGGCGGATGATCTGACATCGCGAATCACATTTGTAGGGTTTGAAGGCCCTGCAGTAGAGTCTCCCTAATCCGACACATATGGTTCCGGGGCTTGTCGGATTATTGGATGTTCAATGAAAAAAAAATAGAATTACACAAACAAATACACTCAGTTTATTAAAACTTTCCTGTCATTGCTTTTGTTGTTCAAATTTTTCACAAAACCCTCAATTTTATCTCGATTTTTTTAATGTCATAAATGGTGGATCGTCCAATAGCATAAAACGAAGCCAAATCACTAAACTTTTTTCCCAAATTTTTTAATTATTTCTGTCTTTTTGATCATAGTCAAAGTCTTGTGTTTTTGTTTTTCACTTTTTTTGATTTGTGACATTATGTAAATATAAATAACAAACACTGATACAGTAAAAACACAATTTTACAGTGAACTGTGTACTGAACTTAAAACTTATTAGTCCGACTATAATGCCTGAACAACAAACGAATAGCGACTGACAATTTGTTTACGTCAGTTTCCCTCTCTCTCGCACATCGACAAGTTATGACATGAAAATTTCACCTGGGCGGCGCGATGGTTCACAGAGTGTCGGACTACAGAGACTTCGGCGGTTAGTTACCCCTGGTGCCAACAGATGGCACGACGAAAAACACTCTCGTCCACGTCCGCCTCGAGCACTGGTGACGGACTGACAAGAGTTCCTTTCATCTTTTGCTGTCCAGAGATGCTCAAAGGCAGACGTTGCATTCACACTCTGTAAATTTAGGTGCATCGACCTTTCATAACTTATAATATGTTCTGTATATAGTATTATTGTATAGTACGTTTCACGAGTCATGGCCGGGCTATGCGCAGTAAGGAAATGGGGCTCTGGAGTTATTAAACAGGTTTCCGCTGTCGATCTCAGGTACACTTTCAGCTCGTACAGTACAGTATGTACTGTACGAACTGAAAGTGCGGGCTGTAACAATATGTTTTTCTCTACAAAGTTTTAAAGATGATTTTAACTCTTTTCTTTTACAAAAACGAATAATTACGTAGCTTGCCCAGACACTCCACTAACGTCATTGTAGATACCCTATCCCCGTAGTCATTACATAGACTCGTCTTTGCTACTGCGCATATAATTACCCCGGCCATGACTCGTGAAACGGACTATAACTATCAAATAAATAACTTGGATGGAAGCGGATTGTATTTTTACTTCAGTAGAAGCTGTACGACAACCCTACCTTCAGACTCAACTGTAATGAGATAGTTCGATTCCTTTGATCTACCCACTAAGAATTCATAGAGGCACTATTTTATTCTTGTAATATTACTGAATGATGACATTTTTTATGTAATTTTAAATATTATTTATTTATACTGTATTTAGTTACATAAAACAACAGAATGCATAAAAATATATTAATTATATAAATTAAAAATGAAGAGAATGTTAACTATATTGATAGCACAAGAGAATTGATTGCTCTATTGTTTTTTTTGGATCACTTAATTTATAGAATGACTAGCAAAGTATGCCCGAGGTTACCTTTGATAGTTGGAAAAGATATATATAATATATTAGGAAAAACTTGGCTTTGATTACAGTATTTTCAAGTTGATTTCTTCTACAATTTCAGTCGTTCAGTTTTCTTTAATATAACCCTCATAATTTTCAGTTCAAGAACTTATTAGTCTAAATGTCTTTCCGCTCTTCGATTTGAAAAAGACTTACTTGGAGGAACATTGAAATTCTTAATGCTGTGATATTGTGCACTATACCTACCAAAAAACTGATCATTTTACTATTCTTCATTGTATTGTTCCTAAGAAGAATTTTTTAATGGAAAAATTATTTCATTCGTTGATTTCTGTTCTTATTTCAAATTTCATACTTATCGAAATTTTTTTCTGCTTATTTTACACCCCTTCCCAATCAGGGAAATTACTAAGGGGCGGGGCCAGTTCCAACCACGGGCTGCACTCACACCCGTGGTGGGGGACCGGATGATGAAGGACGGGGATCACCAGGCCGGACCCAGTATCCCGAAAAAATTGGGACCAGACCCTGGACGCAAGCCCGGGTCCTCCTGCGTGGCACGCCGACTGCGTTACTACTCGGCCATCCGGCAGCCCTTATCGAAATATTTTTTTTTTTTTATCAGATGACGCCACTTTCCATTCAGGGAGAATACTAAGTGACGGGGCGAAACAAGCCCTTCCACAGGCTGCCCACCCCTGCGGAAGGGTCAGCCGGATTGTGGAGGACGGGGATCGATGGGCCGGGCCCGGATCCCATGATAAATATTTTCAACGGGGTGGGACCCGAGACTCGAACCCGGGTCCTCCAGAGTGGAAAGCCGAAGCGTTTCCACGCGGCTAATCCGGCCGATTTTATCGAAATGTTATATTCATACATCTGTGGTTATATTATCATCGGATTAATTGAATAACAACCAGTAGAAATTATTGATTCTTTCTAAATTTATTGAAGTATAAAATCGGGAGATCATTTATCAATATTACGTCACGCCACTCTTACTTGATGTAATATTGATAAGATGTTTATAAATCCTCCGAAATCGAACAAAATCATTTTCCATATAATTTATTAATTATTGCATTTAAAATTCATCAGTTTTTTTATGTCCAGTTTTAATGTAAATTTAACCAGATGACAATCTATTGATGACGTCATCATAAAGGCGATGTGAAAGTTCTAGGTGGCGTTGTGTGAAGTCATTATGATGTCATTCATTGTTACGTCGTTATATCATCATCGTCGCTTCATACCATTAAATTAAATATACTTGTTAGTTAAATAATAGCCTACATATAGCGCCATCTATTGACTAAATAGTAGGAATCACCCACCTCAAATCAAAGGTAGGCGGAATAGTTTTCTATTAAATTAAAAAAAGTAGTTCTGGTATATTTTGCTTGCAAAATAACAAAATATTGAGAATGTAAACCAATATGAAACAGAATTACACATTATACCAATTTTTTATTAACTGAAAAATAATGCTTAATATTGATATTTATACATAATATGTATGAAGGATATCTCGATCATAGACAAATAAATCTATGATCAAATAAGTCATTCTGGAGGAGATTCTGACTATAGTATATTTCTAGATTTTAATCACCTTAATTTGCATACAGAGTAGTCTATGCTTGATAGCGAGAACTATAATAGAAAATCCCAGCCTTTATCACTAGGATTATAATCCAAATTTGGCATTAGGGTAGTTTTATATAAAAAAAAAAATCGAAAAGTTTGATTTTAATCAAAAAGTTTTCAAAAATTGAAAATTTTAAAAATATCTTTATATCGAGAAATGGCGTAGCATGTTAAATTGTTCTCCTAATATACATTTTTCATTACGAACATTAAATAAATTGCATTATAAATTTTTATAATTTAATTAAAATTTACTTCAATATTTAAAACATTTAAAGAAATCTTGAAAGAAACTAATTATATAAATTAAAAGTTTTAGGCCTTGATTAACTTCAGGACCTACACCATGGGGTGCGTTCCCCATGTCAACAGTAAGTCATTAGTAATTAGTCTCTTTTGATGTCAGAAATAACTCAACATCAGCTTGTTTCTGTTTCTTTTTAACGTCGTTGTTTCTGTTTGACGATGATAATGATTTGTTACACTCTCTAACTTTTAAAATCATATCATTTAGCAGGAACTAGTTTTTCTGCGACATTAGAAAACAGTGTAAACCGATGTCAACACACACACACCACACTCACCACCTCTAGATTGCGATGACTTTTTAGCATCGGTTTACACCATTTTCTAACGTCGCAGAAAAAGTAGTTCAGCTAGATAAGATTTTAAAAGTTAGACAGTGTAACAAATCATTATCATCGTCAAACAGAAACAAGTCGATGTTGAGTTATTTCTGACGTCAAAAGAGACTAATCATTGACTTGCTGTTGAGGTTTGGAACGAGCCCCATATTTTGTCAGTCATCTTAACGTCGATATTTTATGCCATGAATGGTTTGTAGTTTATATTTTAAAACATTTTACAATATTAATCTTTAATTTTCGACAACTATTTAATTTTTTTAAATTAATCGCAAAAATAAAAACATTTCTTAAATATGTTGGTCAGGTCATTTAGAAACATTTTAACAAGAGTATATAATTTGTTATTCTTAAATATAGCTCAGATTTTTTTCGTATGGAGTACAATCTAGCATCCAAGCTCTTCTTCACAGAAAGTGGAACCACTGTACTTTGTAATCAACGATGTTTGTAACATACTATATAGCACATATGGGCAACCCCCCCGGCCCTCTACTTCTTTCGATCCGGCCCTGATCCATTTCAGCGAAGTTGGTCGGATTCATGGTGGAAGAAAACACGGTGTGTTCTACTGGGATCAGGAAAAGTGGCCCCTCGCATTTCGCCTCCCACATTTCGCCCCCTCTAGATAATGAATAGGCTACAAAATTTAAATAATACACCAAGTATTTAATGATTCTAATTTATTTTGTTTTAATATAATAAATGCACATTATTATCATTTAAAACTAGAAGTTGTATGCAATGCTTCTAAGGTAATCAATCAAATTATGATTTTGAAAATCTTCGACTATTCTTTTTATATGCATTAATTCATACTGCATTTTAAGTTAGGAGATAAACTAAAAACCGAACTATTATTGGCTATAGACGACACAAAATCAGCGCTCCTGCATCTTCAATTTTATTTTAAGGTCCTATAAGCCAGTTCAAATTTTGTTTTATTTTACCAAATGAAGCTCCATTCTCGTGACATTTTATAAATTCGAAAATTTATAAAAAATAAAAATTATTGAATAGAAAAAAAAACATAATAAATAAATTTTATTAAAATATGACAATAGTTTAATAAATTTCTGTCACTTTTCAGCTAATTAAATAATTAACTTAATTAAAATTTGCATAATACAGTGGATTCCCATTTTTACGAACTTCCAATTTACAAAATTTAGTTGGTCCCAAAAAGTCCCCATTATTAATTAATGCCATTCCCATTTACGAACTTTTTTTGGGGATTCGTACGAGTTTGTAAAATCGAGAGTCCACTGTACTGAGGTTTTTATCGATTATTTTTATTTAAATATCTAATTTTTCTTCATTCGTACCTCATTTTATTCATAAGACTTGCCACTATCATAAAATGCCAAACATTTCGTGGATGGCTAAGATTTGATATAGAAAATCGTGTTCTCCGATCTCATATAATGAACGAAAAGTTATGAAAGAAATAAAATTCGGAAAAAAATTTTATGAAAAAATTTAAATAAAAATTAAGTGAGATTTCGCTTTCTAAATTTTTTCTAATAGGTTTAATTTGTAAACAATCGCAGACCATTAACATCGAATCTCCACAGGCTAGGATTTCAATAAAAATTCGAGATATCGAGAGTTGACTATATTTGCAATTTTGTATCCTACTCATTATCTACAGGGGGCGAAATGAGTTATCGAGAGTTGACTGTATTTACAATTTTGTATCCTACTCATTATTTACCGGGGGCGAAATGCGAGGGGACACTTTTGGGGGCGAAATGTGCTGGGGCGAATTGTGGAAGGTGAAATGCGAGGGGCCACTTTTTCGTAAACCGTTCTACTATAGTCTTTTCAACTAAAGAACTTTGAAGGCCGAATTCGATAATCGACGAGTATTTTCAGTTAGGATTAATTATTGGCGATACAATGTAAAACGCATCGCAATAGAGAATTTATAATTAATAACCATTTTCGATTTGATGTTCGATTTAAAAACATAGTAATCAAATTAAAATATTTTTATCGTTATTATTAATTTTAGCAACTTGTTTTAATTTATTTAATATTAGTTTATTTTATTAAATAATTTGATCCGGCCCTTGACTCGGAGATAGAATAGTAATTGGCCCCAAACTAGGCAAAAGTTGTCCATGCCTGCTATATAGCATCTTTACATTGTCAATACGGAAAGTATAAAGTATATTAGGGGAGACTGGGCTTGTTGACCAATGGCGCATAACTATAAAGGCCGTGACATACTGAACGCGAAGCGGAACGAAGCAAAGATGACAGAAAAATTTGCATCCTTCGCTTCGCGTTGCACTGCGCCGCAGCCTGTCTACATTGCAATCGAGTTACTTATGTTTCATGGATTTGCCGATAGAAGTCGTTTGCGGAGTGTGGTTGATTTGTTATTAGAAAGAAGTGATCGTATATTTTCGGTATTTTTTTAATCTCATGTGATATAGATATGGTCTTTTTTGTACTTCTAAAACAAATTCCATATCTGAATGCCAACCACATGATTGAACTTTCGCCATTTTCCAAGTTAATAAAACATTCGTTTCTATTGGTTGATTGCTTCCTTCGCGTCTTGCCGCACCGTATTGTTCGTGTGCTGATTGGTCAGTTCAACTTTTTCATCTCCTTTCGCGCGGCCACGCGCGTTAACTCGAAAAGCCGCACGGGAAAAGCTAATCCAAGACACACTGTGCGCGAAAGTTGCTTTCTTATGCTTCGCTTCGCATCGCGTTCAGTGTGTCACGGCCTTTACTCTTCAATACCTTTTCTCACAATGAATGACACTAATTTGTCGATGACAATCAGTGCTGTGCTTCTACGAGTCAGTCATGGAATCAGTACAGCCGGTCGCCATGACAGATGTTATCAGTTTGTATGAGTTGGAACGTCAAAATTCGACATTCACGATGAGTAAAAAGTTTTAAGCGCAATTTTCTTTAGTCATAGTCGACTACACATATTTTTAAGTATATCAATGTGTGTCACGTAAAAATCTGTTAAGTATGACTAATTTTAAATATATTATATCTATATTTCTATCAGTGTTCCAAGTGGTGCGCTTAGTTTCAAAAAGCCGACCGGGATTGTTGATTAAATGTAGGTGGGATTAGTCAACTAATAAATTTTCTCTTAAATTAAGATCAAGAAAGATTATTATCGGATTAGTTAAAGAGAGCTTCAGACATCTATTACAGTTTGACACCGAAAGAATTGAGGAAATTCGCATTCCAATATCTAAAACAAATAATCTTCCACCTAATTGGATTCTATATAAAATGGTTGGTCCTGATTGATATACATCATTTATTAAAAGAAATAGAAGTTTATCATGAAGGATTCACAAGCTACTTGTTTGTTTATATAACATATCGTCTAACAAGAACAATGTGGGAAAGGATTTTAATTTGAAAATTATAAATAATCGCCTGAATTTGAGCGCGGTAGATATTTTTAACATGGATGAAATCAGCATAATCATTGTCCAAAAATCTCGATAAGATAGTAATTCGACACGAATATAAGCACGTCCAGCGAAAGAAGAATGCTTGTGACCCTAGTTACGGCAGCTTCTGCAAGTTGTAATACAGTGCCTCCATTTTTCATTTTCCCGATAGTAAATTATCATGAACACTTCCTTAGAGATAAACCAAATCATTGTCCAAAAATCTCGATAAGATAGTAATTCGACACTAATATAAGCACGTCCAGCGAAAGAAGAATGCTTGTGACCCTAGTTATGGCAGCTTCTGCAAGTTGTAATACATCGCCTCCATTTTTCATTTTCCCGATAGTAAATTATCATGAACACTTCCTTAGAGATAAACCTACCAAAAGCGCTAGTGCTGTTAAGTATCTACAGTATCTAAATTGTTAATCAGCTTACATAAGTCAACTAATATCGAATCAGAAGTTGGTTGATTTATTTGCACTATAAATAAATATTTAGTAATTGTTTTGGTCTCGTGTAAAAACCAGGATTTTTAGTTAAAATTAAAAATAACATAAGTTAGACTATCTTTTATAATAAAATTCTCAGAATAAATATAAATGTGAAAAGTTATAAAGCAATCACAAGTCCAAAGCTAGTCAACAAGCCCCTCTCCGCACTATCTTAGATAATGGGGAGATGGGGCTTGATAGATGTTACTGATAGATGATAGGATTTGTTTGTAATAGGGATTTTGAATCCAAATTTCAAAGGTCCCACCTGTTTTGTTGACATTGCTTTTAATGGTTTCCAAATAGCCATGTGTAATGTTCATCCTTGGTTAAGTTAAATTATTTTTATAAAAATAAAAAACTGTTTTTGATACAATGATGCAGGTTTTTTATATTTAAAAGTAAATGATTTAATTATATAGGGTGGGCCAAGATAAACCAAACCTGAGTTCATATGTTCATTACTTGGTTGGGTTCGGTTTATCTTGGCCTACCCTGTTTATCTAGGCGACCATGCATATTGATATTTGGCGATTCAAAATCACTGTTGCCGAACTTCATGGCGCAGCAAGGATAATCGCTCCATGAATGTACAATAATCCAGACAGTACGGACGAATGCGCATGAATGCTGCATAATTATTTTATTTAAAAAAAATTAATGATTTAATTGTTCATCTTTTTTATATCATTTTATTTAAATTATTTTTTTTAGCGAAAAATGATCTAAAATATATCATCGTTCTATCCATTATATTTCACATAGATAACTTTTGAACTGCTAGGATTTTTTTAAATTCGATAGGGATGTTTTACCGACGTAGAAAAGTAAATTAATTCCAACATGATCAATAATTAAATAAATAAAATGACAATTTAAAAACTGATCTTGAATATCTTTGTATTCGAAATTTGTTCAAAAAATGTCAGATACAAAATAATTGTAAAGAAAAACAATTTATAGACTTAACAGTTATCTCAAGTATGCGATAATTTGAATAATTTGTGATGATGATGTAGTCTAAATTAAGAAATTATGTAAATGTTTTGACGGCACAGATTAGATTAAAATTTTTTTCTAACTTTTAAATATTTTTCTAATAATCTCTTAAAAACTGCATACAAATTTTATGAAATATAAAAGAATTTTAAGCAACTAAAATTAAATTAATTATCGAATTTAATTAAAGGTTTTGTTTATAAATTAGGTTACCAATACTATGTGTTTTCTTCTCTATCATCTTGCAAAAAATAATGATGTGCAAGGAAAATTATATCAAGAACTAAAACGAGTTATTCCAGATGGAGAAATAACAACTGAACGTTTAGCAAATTTGCAATATCTAAAAGCTTGTGTTAAAGAAACATTCAGGTTAATATAAAAATTTTATATATTAAAATTTTTTTTAATGATTAAGAATGAAATTTTGTATATCAGATTAACACCCACTGTTCCTTGTCTGACAAGAATTCTACCTGAAGATGTAACATTATCAGGATATTTAATTCCAGCAGGGGTAAATGCATTTAACAAATTAGAATTTTAAGCATAATTTATATATGTTTTTTTTATAAAATTTTAATTACTATTATTTTTCTAGACTCCACTATTCTGCCATTTTAAAGTATCTTGTGAATTAAGTGAAAATTTTCCTTCTCCCAAATCATTTTGGCCTGAACGTTGGTTAAATAATAGAAACTCTATTCATCCATTCTGTATGCTGCCTTTTGGATTTGGTAATAGAATGTGTGTTGGAAGGAGATTTACAGAAATGGAACTGTATATCACAATAGCAAAGGTATTACAAATAATTTAAAATAATGAATTCCAATTTCTCATTATATAAAAAAAATTATTCTTTGTAGATAATACAAAATTTTCAATTGGAGACTGTATATGATGAATTAGGAATAATGCAAGCTTTTATTACTGTTCCTTCTCATCCAGTTTCTATAAAATTTCATGACAGATGATTTATTGTATGTACATTTAATTTATTATGATTTAGTTTTATAGTATAAAACTAAATGTGATATTGCTTAATTTATATCAAATATTATAGGATGGACTCATATACAAAATATAAAGAAATTGTTAGAACTGTCATGCCATTTTCTGAAGATTCCTGTAATGATGAGTAGGTTTTTATCCAGATTTCAATCTGTTTGAACCTATTCTGTTTTATGACTGGTTCATAGAACAGAAACTATCATCAATATATTTTTTAAAAAGAAATTAATAGATATTTATTTAATCTTTATAATTTTATGACCCTCTTCTAAACTTAAAGCATTTCTACAATAGCAGGAACTGAAGGATAAAAATCACTGCAACTCTCAATAATTATAAAATCAAGAAGATTGAAGTAATTTATTAAATTTTAATGTTCAATCTATATAAAATAGTTTATCAGTAATTTAGTTAAATCTATTTTTTTAACAAATTTAAATCCCGTCTGTTGATATGATGTTATTAAAAGCATTATTAGATGTATGTTTATATATTAGATACATTATTATTTAACAGATGAACAGCTAGAAAGCTGACTTGATAAAGGCACTAAGTGAGCAGTGAACATTGCCAAGTATGAATTTAAAAATGGAATTTATGACTATACTATTTACATTAAAAAATAAACACTGCTAGACTAGATATAAGTGTATAAATATTGACAACTGTAGAAAATATAGATGTAACCAATATTTTTGAAAGCATAATTTTCATTATGGTACTTGCTCATTTAAAACATTTATCCATTCAGCTCTATGTTTGTAAATCATAGATATATTCTATTATATTTCAATTTTTTAGTTGTTAAGTAGTTTGTAGAAGTCTTTATTAACATGTAAAATATTTTATTTTATACTTTAAATATAAAATATATATTATTTTATATAACTATTATCATTATACTTATTAAAAAAAAAGAAATTTTAAAATTAATGTAAAATGAAATGTTTGATTTTATAAAATTGTTGTTATTTCAATATTTATGAACAATTATTGGGAAGTGAACCTTAGTTTTATTTTATACTATAACTTGTATATGGGGCTTGTATAACAATAGCAAACAATTTTATATACAAAATTTAAACAACTTGCTCTTCATGTATGAAATTATTCGAAGGTCTGTGAACCATTTGAAAAATTCATTATTCAAAAATGAAATAAAATTTTTCATTAAAATCAAGAAACGCTTTGAGTTTTCATCTGTTTGCAGATTTCCAATGTGCGAAACATATGTAAAATGGCATATACAGAAGCGATGTTTCAACTCATTCATCATCATATCCATAGTATTAAATATCATAGTTTCAAAAGGAATCCTTATCCATAATTATAACTTAAAGTGATTGGAGAAAAGAAAGAACATAAAAAAATAATCTAATACGCCAAAGAAAGTAATTCGGAAGAATTAGTCTCAGTGTTAGAGCTGTTTCCTATATCCTATCTAATTCATAGTCATAGTCGATCTATGGGAATTAAATCTGGATATCTGAGAGTCAGGATATTTCCCGCTTCGTCCAATAATCCAACTTCCAAGAAGGCTTTCTTTCAAAAGGGTAACAGACGTATATATGCCAATGAAGTCGTGCACTGTCTAATTTCAAGTAAAATCTATTTTAGAAAAATCTTGAAACAACTGTGGCATTAATAATTAACATGTCGAGAAAGGGAACATTGTAATTGTGCGCTTGGCGAAAAATTGTCTATAAAGCTTCAAAGACAGAATTACTACAGTTAGCATTGATTAAAAAAAAACTGGAGGTATTTCTTGACTAGATTCTATTGACTGCGTTATGGTATTTTATATAGTTGTTTCATAATAAATTTTTGAAATGGTTCTTAGACTATTAAAAACTTTGTATAATTAATTAAATAATAATTGTTTATTGTTATAGCAATTTTTATAGAATTTATTCTGAAAGAAATATGATTCTGATCACTTGTGTATATATACCTTAATTCAGAAAACATTGTATAGTATTCACTTATTTAATATTCTTCTATAACACAATTCGCTTAATGATTTGGAAAAGAAAATTTTCGGAGAAAAATTCAAATAATTTCCTCTATATCATTTTTACTAAAATAGTCTGTAGGAAGTATCAAATTAATTTTAGAAGAAAATTTTGCGTTGTTTCTAACCAGGGCAAAAGCATTATTCAAATAGTAAATTAAAAAATACACAACTGAATCAAAATAAAAGTTAAGGAAATTTTGCCAGGACTGAGAGAATATAAATTTATCTATTAAGTAATTAAAAATCCAGTGTTCCAGATAATATTTGCTAATTGATCAGAATCCACCCTTTTGCTTTATTATTTCTTTTGATTTTAATAAGATTCCGGAATTCATGAGTCAGCAAACGAATTTTTAATTTTATTTATTTTTTCCTAAAGTGAACATAATTTAATAATATGCGTTTTTAAGATATTATAGATTTTTATCTGATAAAGATTAAAAAAAATAACAGGAATCTCTATATTTGAGACAAAAAATACATACAGCATTAATGAAGTCCATAAACTGAATTTTTTTCATAGATAACATGTTGTTTTGGTTTACATGTTTAGCAGTTCGAAAAATAAAAAATGACATTGCATATTATACAAAGGATAAATATAAAATAGCGCGTTATCTATATATCATTTCAGAATTTAATGGACAATAGAAATTTTATGCAGCATATCATAAAGTACACATTATGCGAAAATACTACTGTATATTTTTGCAGTATTTTAATCAAATAAGTAATAATATTGATTTTTTAAAAACAATTTTAAAATTGCATTTTATTATACAGTATATAGAAACTCAATACGATTCAGTACAAGCTATTGTGCTACATAAATCTACGCAATATTTAATGTTATCACTTATATTAATTAGATGATGAGAAAATTTTCACTAAACAACATCATCTTATATAATTGATATTTATTTTAGAAGTTAAAATATGACGTGAAATTATTATTTATTTTTTCAAATACTGTAATTTCATCTCATATTTAGATTAATGCGGTATTTTTTATTTTCAATAAAATTTGCATAATTTTCTCAATCCAACTTCACCAACGAACCTCACACATTGCATAATTTTAAATATACTCAGGAATTTCAGTATTTTGGATTTAGAGAAATTTTATTTTATATTTTAGATATTTTAATTCATTATAATTTTGCATGTTAATTATTTTTCGATACTGTGTGTACTGTATTGTGTAGCATTAAAACAATATTTTACTTTATATCTACTTTATCCCATATTTTTTAAATATAGTACTATAATATTAAACTTTATATAAGCCAGCATTTTTCAATTTTTGATGCATTTTACAAAAAAATCGTTATTTTAAAATCCCGAATTTTAGAAAGCCAATTCAGTAGTCGCATATACAGTATTATCAATAATTTTCTGTTTTATCACTATTTTTATTTGTGTTATTAGGCGTTTTGTTATTTTCCCTCTTGCAGTTTCATTCTCCGCATTCCCTGGGCTTTGTCAACCAGTCTCCCTGACAAAACACTATTCTCAGCAAACTTTGTCAAAAGAATACTGTATAAAAGCCGATCCCCCTTCTAGTGATAACTGGAATCGGCTTCAGACTAACCAAAATATACTATATTGTTTTTTTTTTTTTAGTTTGAGTTCCAT
Organism: Olivierus martensii; assembly: GCA_000484575.1. NCBI lineage: Eukaryota > Metazoa > Arthropoda > Arachnida > Scorpiones > Buthidae > Olivierus > Olivierus martensii. The sequence goes on from AYEL01080845.1 coordinate 13,565, forward strand.
CACTTAGTAATTCAGTATTCTTTCTTGTCAGTATATCGCGTAGATTTATGAAACATTTCCTGCCATTAAAATGTGGGAATTATATTTGGTCAATTGAAATGTCCGATTAAAAGGCAATTTTTTTAGTTTGAGTTCCATCACTTGTTAGTAATTCAGTATTCTTTCTTGTCAGTATATCGCGTAGATTTATGAAACATTTCCTGCTGGATCATTTCAGAGTTTTTTACATATAAAATACAATTTTAAAAATACGATATTAATAAAAATGATTTTATTTTATTTTTAAATAATTTATTATAAAGATATATTGTATTGATAAGTTTTGTATTTTTAATTCGCTAATAGTTGATATCTTTGATTTTTGATCGTTTAAAATTTATTCACGAAAAGAATTATAAAAAAAACGCATAAATATACAGTAATTTGAAGTGGTTTCTGTAGTATTATAGACTGACATGCTTTGCATTGAAATAAAATTACGTAAAATGAAAATATTTTGACCGAACGAAACAATTGAGCATTAGGAATATTTATTTGTAATAAAATAATTTTTTTTTTAATTTAAACTCTATAAAGCTTCTTATAGAATTACAACAATCAGCAAATAACCTTGAAAAGAAACTTATTTACAATCTCATAAATAAATTAAAAAAACATAAACGCAAAAATGAAACAAAGGAGAGATAGTATCAGAGGTTATTCAAATAAGTATAGCTTTTCACCAGTGGAATTAAAAGGAAAGAGAGACTATTTCCATGCCATGCACGCAACAGACAGCGATAAATGTTATCAATATATCTGTACCTCGGAGACATATGACACTATGTTTAATTTAAAAAAATTGGACATAGTGCAATATGCCTCCGAGGTACAGATATATCTTAATATTCATTGAAATGTCTTTCTCTAACTGCTCAATCATTAAATATCCCATATAAATAACAAAGTAAGCCATAGTTTTCTGCTGTATGATAGTTGTTTCGACTGATCTATTTTGCTTTCTAAAATCTTAGATTTAAGTTATATTGTTTTTACAACTAAGGAATTTTTCCTTTATAGAATAATTCGTTAAAAAACTTTATCTCCTATTAGACAGCATATCATGACTTGTGTTTATTATGGAAGTACTGCATATGCTATTTTTATAATAAGCACATCAGGAAAATTTTCTATACTTATCTTCAACATAACTCTTAACACGACTTTTCCATACCATCCAATAAATTTTTTATATCAGCCATTCTACCTACTTTAAAATCCAACACTTCTCCATATCAGATATTATAGTTTTATTGTATACAATATGAAGATATTCATCTGTCTGATATAATTATCTATGATATTGCTATATCAATCTCATGTATATATAATTTATATAAGTTATATGCTGTACACAATGTATTTAAATATAATTAAAATTACATTTGTGTGATTACTGCCATTAAATGATTTCCATATGAGATTAGTATATATTATTTTATCTATTTATCTCTTAATTTGATTTATCTTTACTCTCTATGTGATACTTCCTTCATGATACATGCCAATGCTTATTTTCACATTTTGAATTATCCAGTTAAAGATTCAAAATTGAAATATGCCAATTTACATTTATTCAAATATTACAAAGATTCCTGAATGTAATTTAGATCTTTAATACTGCTTTTTTCTTGGAATAATTTCTTAATTTTTTTAACTAACAAGTAAGATTACTATAATCTTATATTGTGGACTAACAAAGAATCCTATAAAGTTTGTTATATTATGTCATTATTTCAATTATTTATTCAATTCAAATTTTGATTTTAAAGAAAATATTTTTAATTAAGATTACTAGAAAAAATATGTTATTTTTACATTCTGTTGTTTTAATTCATCACCACCACCCAGAAACCTCATTTATATTGATTAATTGATGATGAAATAAATGTTAACAAAATAATAGAATTAATATAATTGTTTATTATATTTATAAAATATATTAAATGTAATTTTAACTAATAAAATAATTAATTAATGTACATAATATCATACCGAAAATATTTGGGCATCAATGATGAAAAAACATTATATTTATTAAAGAAATGAATATTCAAAAACTCTTCTTCTAGATTAACTTTCAATTAGGTTTTAGTAAAATGTAATTAGAATTTTTTCTACTATTCCTTAAAGCAGCTGCATTGTGCAAGAAATACAATGCAACTGCTTTAAAAGAATCATCAATCTAGATCTGATCTTGTATTACATCTTGCCTCAAAAGTTCAATTAAGATCATTGCTTTGAATAAACTGTGACCTAATGTTGGAATTTTGTTTTTGTCAAACCAAATGCTTATAACACCATATCTATAGTGTTATAAGCATTTGGTACAGTATTGCTAAAACATGAGTAGTAATAATTATCTAAAATGTTAATACACTATAGATGTGGAAGGTTTGGACTGTAGGCATTTAATAGTCCTAGTCCAAACTATGAGAAGCAACATATACAATCACAATTTCTTCTACATTTCAGGATCTAGATAATGTATTCTAGTACAAAACATTCAGCACACTTATAGTAAGTGAGAATACAAACTTGTATATTATGAAGTTTGACTCATCATTCAATAAAATCATCTTCCAATATTCCAAATCAAAGAACAATGAACAAAGTACCATTCCCAACAGCAATCAATATATTCTAATATGATTTTGAGTTTATGTGCTATAACTCTACCAAGTATAAGTTATTCCCTGTAGAGAGTGGAAGTATAATATTCAAGGAAGAATAAGTTCATATTTTAAAATCTGTAGTTATACTTTCTAAGGATTTTTTGTGAAATCATTTCAATATTGCTGAAGGTTTGCTGATCTCTTTCTGTCAATTGTTTTAATCTTTCAAACTTTTTGAACTGATATTTTTATCTTCATTCTATCATTTTTTTCATTTCAACAGTTACAATATTTGGAATTTATAATGTTTCAGTTGATCTCAGTGATTTATTGCTCAAATGACATCCAATAATTAAATCTCTCTAAAAATGTAATAAAGAATTTACATATGTTATATTTACTAATATTGAATTCTTTGATCCTTCCTTTTATTATTTAAAATATGTATGTTAAAAAATAATGCTATCATCATTTTGTTTACTTGAGAAAAATGTTCAAATACTTTTGGTAAGATAGTGTATGATAATTATATTTAATGTTTCAAGATCGAAAGAATTAATTTTAAAATTGCAATTAATATTGTTATATTATATAATCTAAATATTTTACTTCCATTGAAAGATATTAAGCAAATTATCATCAAGAAAGCAACTAAAAATTTTTAAAAATCTGCCAGTAATAAAAATTGAGAGATAATTTACTTATAATATTAAATTATATTATGTAACAGCAAAATATATATATTTTTGTATTTTAAT
>AYEL01080846.1:0-14515 GCA_000484575.1 Olivierus martensii
GGTCGAGGATCGAGGCAGTAATTGAGGCAGAAGGGAATTACATCAAGTAATTTTAATCTAAAGGGATCCCAAATTAATGTGCAAATGATAATTTTGATAATTTTATTCTTTTTGTTAAATAAAATTTTGTTTAATTAAATTGTTTATTTTGTCCAGATTTAGCTGATGCACCCTGTATAAAAACTAGAAATAAAATAATATATACAAATACAAAATTAACATTAAGGTAACTATATATAGTGTTTTACTTATTGAAAAGACCCATCCTTTGGTGACATTTTCTGAAGATTGATCATTTATGATGTTTCCTAATTGGCATCATTTTGAAATGCATAAAATCAGGTATATATCAAATCCCTCTCTACAGTCATAACCTATGTGCACAACAACATTACATAGAAGCACTTCAAAAGAAATTTACAGGACAAAATCCAAGAACACCAATATAATATAAAAGCAAGGAAGTTCACAATGGCATTAGAAAGGGAAGCTTATGAGAACAATGTAGAGATAAAGTGGGATGATGCCAAGATTATAAAAACATGCAATAATAGGAATGGTTTATTCCTAAATGAAACATTGGAGATAATAAGGTGATTGTTGAAGTTTTCAGTTTTAGTACTGAATTTAATGGAAATCATGTGTTGTGTTACAATAGTTCAAATTACAATTGAAAATTATGAATATGTATCTTTGTCATAAGCTGGGTATCCCTATATTGTAAAATATTTACAATTTAGTTAAAGTCAAAAAATAAATTATTGATTTTATAATAGCAAATATTAAAATGATTAATTTATTCATTCCAAAAAGTTGTTTTACATTTTTTGTTTGTTTAATGCAGTTTTATTTATTAAAATAATCATTGATCAGTTGTAGCCATAAATTATTTTAATAATGTTAAAAATTTATTTATTAGTTCATCATCATTATTGTGTCCATATTCTGATGAGAGAGTGGGTAACACTCAAAAACAAAGAAAATATTCATATATCATTAATCAACTGATGTCACATATATCTATGGACTATTCCAGCTTTCTCCATAGTCATCCTCTTCTTCATACATATTGAACCTCATTCACTTATTAATATTTTCAAACTCATACATTCTCAGATACTCATTTATATACCCAACCTTGTACATTCTATTCTTTTCTCATCCTATCTTTTCTAACTTACCATCTACAAAAGCAATTTGGAAAGTAACTTCTATTAATTTTTAGCAATGAAGGAAGAAGCAGGCAGGAAGTTGCACATGTGCATTAGTATAAAGTGATTCAGTATCTATTGAGCTATCATATTTTTGACTGACAACTATTGATTTGCATTGTGCAACCAAATTCAAAATGAATGTTATCATCAATGTTCCCACCAACTGTGAAGTGCATATTGTTATTCATTTATCATACTGCTTCTGGAATTTGTGGCACAAGAAACCACAGTCAATTTCAAATTGTATTGTGAGACACTACAAAATCTTCAGAGGGCCATTCAAAATAAAAATTTTACTATTCTGACTTCCAGCATTATCTTTCTGCATGACAATGTATATTGTGTAAGTTACATTCCGTGGTTGATAAAAAATATTGAAGACTCAACTGACTCCATTTTTATAAATAAACAACTTTAATTTAAATTAATATTTACCTCGAAGAAATGCTGCAAGAACTGCTTGAGGATTGTAGGGGGGTAGGAATAGGAGGAAGGAGAGTGAAATGCATTCGGTTTGCAGATGATATGGCCCTACTTGCAGAAAATGAAGATGAAATGAAGAGAATGGTGGAAAAATTATCAGCAGCATGTGATAAATTTGGAATGAAGGTTAATGCTAAGAAGACAAAAGTGATGTGGATAGGAGAGGAAGATAGAAAAACCGAAATTGAAATAAACAACCAAAAATTAGAACAAGTGAAGGGATACAAATATCTTGGATCTTGGATTAGTTATGATGGAAAAAGTGAAGTGGAAATAAAGAGAACAATAGGTATGGCTAAAGAGAAATTCACAAAAATGAAGAGATTACTATGCGGACCACTTGAAAATAACCTAAGAAAAAGACTGGCTGAATCTTACATTTGGAGTGTCTTCCTTTATGGGGCTGAAACATGGACGTTAAGACAGAAGGATATAAAAAGAATCGAGGCATTGGATATGTGGATTTGGAGAAGAATGGAGAAGATAAGATGGAGTGACAAGATCACAAATGATGAGGTATTAAGGAGGGTTGGTGAAAAAAGAATTTTGATAAGAGAAATAAGAAAAAGAAAAGGAAATTGGATGGGACATATTATGAGAAGTAACTGCTTATTACTAGAAATGATGGAAGGAGTGGTGGAAGGTGATAAGAAACGAGGAAGAAAAAGAATGAAAATGATTGATTTAATTAAAGAAAAAAATAGCTATGTCAATCTCAAGAAAAGGGCAGAGGAAAGAGAGAAATGGAGAAGTTTCTACAAGTGCTCATCGGACCTGCTTGGAGCAGAACACTACGGAAGAAGAATATAACAAACACAATAAAAAATATATAGCTCCAGCCAGGGAAGTAGTTTCCGGTATAGACAATTACTATTTAACGTACGCGTTTCTAGGTTGACCGCCTCCGGCTAAAACAAAGAAAAAACTGTTCTCCCGCTCCTTCTCTTCCGAACTACTTGGACCCTTTTTTTGTATCATTCCGCGCAAAGGTTGAAGGTTGAAACAACTTCTCTTCAAGAAATAGTTCCCAAGTGACCGCCACATGTACACCCACATGTAGCACTTGTACTCAAGAAATGCTTCAACATTTTAACTGGAATTTGTTTGATCACCCACTAAACAGCCTCAATCTTGCTCTGAGAAATTATCATCTTTTCCAATACTTCAAAACAAGAATATAGACAAGGTTGAATTCACACTGGCTGATTTCTTTGACAAGAGAATTGAAAAGTCATTCCCTGATATGATAAATGTCTGAATTTTAGGTGGCAAATACATTGGAAAAATAATTTGGATATAAAAATGTTTTTTTATATAATAGATGTTTTTGTCATACTTCTTGTAATTTTTATAATTGATCAGAAGTTACTTTCTGAATGGCCCTCATATATATACTTGCATTGTCAATCATTCATAATTCATTTGCTCCACACTACTAAAATAATAATATAATTTCAGCTCACTTGGGCAGGGAAAGAACAATCCGTAATCGTCAATAAACGATTACGGATTGTTCTTTCCCTGCCCAAGTGAGCTGAAATTATATTATTATTTTAGTAGTGTGTGGAAATTATGGAGCAGCGTAATAAAAAGGTTACATTCATTTGCTCCACATAGACAAAGCATTTCAGATTGATTTTATATTGTAATCAACAATATTTTTTCATTTTATACACTTTTCATACTTAAATTGAAATTTTTCATACTACATTTGAAACACATTTATATTTCATCATCTCAGCCATACTCTTCAAACATCTTGTCTTCACTATACTCAAATGCTTATTATGCCTTTCATACTTATGCTTAGGTCTTACTTTCATACATCAATGTCCAGAATCAACACACACACACACACACAGCTATTCTGTCCTGATTGTCATTTTTAGTTGTATGCTAAGAATACAGACATTTATACCTACAGATATATCTATTGACTTCAGTCTAGTATTTATTCTTGCAGGTTCACCAACAATGCAACTCTTCTCTCTTTCAAATATATTTCCCAAATATAGGAGATTTCTGGATTACAATGATTCTTATTTATAATGTTTTATAGTTATGATGGCCACCATTAATAGTTTTGCAATAATGGCAGTCTGACAAAAAGCAAATGTGCTATGTTTCCATTCCAGAGAATCTATTTTTAATCCCAGGTTTCATATTGCCAGATTTTTCAGGAGGTCTGGGCCAATATATTGAACTCTATTCTTCACTTGACTCTCAATCCTTATTAAAGATGTAATGGTTCATGGTGAGTGTTGAATTGTCTCAAAAAATATAACTTTTACTATATTAAAACAAACAACAATAACAAGAAATAAACCACTTTTAGCAGAAAAATAAAAATTAAATGGAAATGTTTTTTGATCCATTCTAAGATCATCTTTAGCCATTAGATTAAAAAAAAAGAAAATAAACAAGAAACATTCATCTTCTACTTATTTTTGAGCTAGTCTGTATCCTTTACATTGTATCTTAAAAGTAGATTGTATTTTAGCAAATTAAGACAAAAACTAGCACTTTCTAGCAGTTAAGAACAATACAAATTTGGAAAAAACAATACAGGAATTGGAACAATACAAATTTAAATATCAGAACAATATTGTTCTGATATTTAAATTTGTATTGTTCCAATTCCTGTAACCTGAAGATGGCGAATAGCCAAAAATGTTTGTTACTGTAAATAAATCATTCTTAACTGCTAGAAAGTGCTAGTTTTTTGTCTTAATTTGCTAAAATAGTCTAAGTAGAAGCAGTTCTCTATTCTCATGTGAGTAGATTGTATCCAAGTTATCTGTGAATGTGCTTTGTTTATATAATTGATCATAATACACAGGATGAATTTTTGTGATTTATAGTTATTTTTTATCTATTATTTTCTTTAGTTTTATCTATATAAAGTATTGAGACAAAATATTAACTTTGCTCATTAAAGAATAAATAACATTATTACACTGTTTTTAAATTTGCTAAATAGTCTGAGTTTTGATGGTTGGGAATGTACTTTCTTATAACATTGTATGTATGAGAAATCATGTTATAAATTACAATGGATTCAAATTATGGTAGAAAATTTTGAATACATCTCCTCATAACTTGATGACCTCTATACATAAAATTATTTCCTTTTTTCAGTTTAATAATATTTAGCACAATCTTACATTCCTGAATGCTCTTCACATTTCTGAAACATGTGCATTTTGTCTTCCTTGCATTTATTTTTATTTGCTTATTCTCATAACTATTCCTGATTCAATTGTGCAATAGATATTCTTAAAACTTATTCATTTTCAGAAAGAATAACAGTACCATTGACATACAACAGACAACATACTCTTTTATCACCCAATTCATTCACATAGCTTTCCTCACATATGCATCCATATATATCTTAAACAGCCATAAGAACTGTTGTCTCATCTCTTTCTTGATTGCAAACCACTCTGACATGCCTGTGTATAATCATACACTCAAATTGTCAGTACACATTGCTCTCATAACTCTAAGGAATTATTTATTTATGTTATACTCTCCGAATACTTTCTACAGTTTACTCCTATTTATTTGATCATATATCTTCTCAAGATCCATAAATGCCTAGACAATCCTTTTCTCATGCAGAGATACTTCTCTGCAATCATATATCATATATAGAAAAATCTGGTCAGCATATCCTATATACTTTAGTCATCACAATATACATTAGTCATAGTTAGTCATATACATTAGTCATCCTCTTCATTCTCTCAAGTACAAGTTTACCAAATACCTTTCCAAGTTAATCATATACATTAGTCATCCTCTTCATTCTCTCAAGTACAAGTTTACCAAATACCTTTCCAGCCACAAACAACAAACTTATATCCCTAAAATTCTTGCACTTACATCTCTCATTTTTCCTTTATAGATGAGATAATTAAATCCTTAGTCCAGTTAGTCAAAACCACACCATTCATCATCCTAGACAGATAGATGCCATCTAATCTAACTATCAGACTTTTAAATGTACTTCTTTATGTATTCTTTGCTTGTTCTTAAATCTTTGTTCATACATCTTATAGATCCTTCTTTTCTTCCTGTTTTCAGTTCTGTCCTTGTCATTCTTGATCTTGTTAAATAACTTAAATGAGCACAAAAAATAAGATATAGAGAATAAGTTGCTAGAGACAGCCCTTGCACAAAGTTGCTAACTGTTACAACATAGATATAGATTGGATGGAGTACAGGTGATAAAACAAATAGATGATATACAATAAAAGATGTTAAAAATAGCAGAAACCATAACCAGAAAATAAGAAAACAGTAAGAGAACAATGACTATGACATAGCCCATAGAGATAAAAGCAGATGGCACTGGTGCAAAAGAACCATGGACCAAGAAAGACGAAAACATACAAGACATGATTTTTCACATCATGTATGTTTTCAAGACATACCGGTAATTTAAAATTAGGTTTAGATTAGTTAAAATGTTGTTTTATTAGAGTTAAATAATATTAAAAACTATATACTAGGGCTAATATGTTACCATAACAATAAAAATTCAAATTTCTTCTGGAACAAACCAACTTGTTCTATGAACTGCTATAGTTTTTGCAATGTTTGTAACTGATAAGGGCCAAAACAGACCAAAAATAATTTTATATGGGTTTAGATTAGTTAAAATGTTGTTTTATTAGAGTTAAATAATATTAAAAACTATATACTAGGGCTAATATGTTACCATAACAATAAAAATTCAAATTTCTTCTGGAACAAACCAACTTGTTCTATGAACTGCTATAGTTTGTAAGTTTTTGCAATGTTTGTAACTGATAAGGGCCAAAACAGACCAAAAATAATTTTATATGAACTGTGTAAAAATGTATAATAAATAGAATTTTATTCCCTGCTATATGGCTAATTAAATAATTATGTATATATTAAGCAGAGAGAGGATGAGTTAGGATTATTAATTAACAGACAAGCCTTTTTTGAAAATATATAATTCAAAATAGCATAATTCGAAATCCAATTTTTTAATCCTAAGTATTTTGAATAAATGAAGTTTTACTGTTATTTTACTAATTTATTTAATCTCATTAAATGATGATAAATTTTTTAAACATTTTTTCATAAAGTTTAATTTGAATTTTAGATCTCCTGCAACAAGATTTAGATGGAAAGAGTTTCCAATGAAATCTACAGGACACACATGGGCTCTCGATAATGTATATCTTGGAAATGGATGTCCATGGATGTGTTCTGGTCATGGATATTGTGACATTGGAAAATGCATGTGAGTGCTATATTATGAAAAGTTTTAATATATAAAATTATAATACATATTTACCATATTTATAATATTTGAATTATACAAGGTAGATCAAAAAGTTCTAGGACTTTATTTTAAAAAATAAATCTAAACTATGTACACAGATCTAGCCATTAAATTTTTTGAAGTACTGGCCTTGACTATTCACACATTTTTCCAGTGATCAGAAAGTTCGATAAACATTGGAAAAATCATTCTTTGAACTGTCTTTATTGCATCCATCGCAGTGGCCTTAATTTCTGTTTCATACAGAAATTTTTGTCCTTTAAATAAATTTTTTAGTCTTGGAAACAAGTAAAACTCATAAGGCACAAGGTCAGGAGAATACAATGGACTTTGTAAAACACTCACAGAATGTTTATCTAGGTACTGGGTAATTATTTGAGCATGATACACAGAAGCATTATCATACAGCAATTTCTAGTTATTTCTTTGAAATTTAGGTTTTTCTTCTTAATTGAATCTCTTAAGTGACACTAAATATCCAAATATAGTGTTATTAACATCTTTTTTTCTGTACACTGCCAAGTAAACTTAAACAAAACACAAACAGTACTGTGGCAGAAAAATTAATCAATGACTAATTTTCCTGCCATAGTGCTGTTCATGTTTTGTTTATAGTATTATTAATAGATCTCCCTACAGGTATGAATTCATAATGAATAATTCTCTTTTTATCAAAAAAAGGATGATGGCCAACCAGATCAGTAATCATCATTGATGCTTGTGTGCCCATCTTTAAATCACTTGTACCATTCAAATGTATAAGTGATGACAAAGCTTATTTCCATACACTTCACAAAGCATGTTAAAAATCTCCACAGATGTTTTTTGCAATAAAAAGCAAAATTTAATTGCAGCTCTTTACTCAAAAACCAATATATTTACAATGTGACATTATGTAAAAACTGGTGTCATTCTTTTGGCATATGCAACAAAACAATAACTGTCCCTACTGCTGTCTAGCAGGAAAATTTTCAAATTATATAGGTTTTTAAATTATATTTGCTTTCTGCTCAAATTTTGAATTTTTCATATTTTTGATACTACCTTGTAGGTTTTATTTTGAATGCTATCAAAATAACTTGATTATATATTTAATTTAATATAATTTTAAATACTGTGTAATAATTTTTATAAGATAATTTACTTTCACTGTTAATTAGCAATATAAAAATATATAATTTAATACTTTAAAACAAATTTTTTCAATTATCTAAGCATTCAGCATTATTTTACATAATATCCAGATATTCTTTAATCCTAAACATTTGAATTCAAATTCTAATTTAGAATGTAAGATATAGAAAAAGGCATTTTGATATATATTCTTTTTAAACACAAATTCATATAAATATCTTTAAAAGTATTAATATGTCATATCCATTTTTCCATTAATCTCATAATTCCATATAATTTCTAACAAACAACCAAAACATCATCATAACTCTAGGGTAATAACATATATAATAAAAGTATACAGATAATATTTAAGATGATATCATTAATAACATTATGATTCCCTATCCTAATATCATACTAATTTTCCATAATTTTGTATTTTAAAATTGCAAACTGTTCTATCTACATACTTTCCATTTTTATGTAATTCACTGAAATAAAAGGTGATATTATAAATCCTTATTTGTAATCCATTTTCATATCTATCTTTCTCATTGTACAAGTATCAAAGATTATCATTATCTTTTTAAATACTATTTTGTAGCTTCTCTGTCTTTCTATTCATTTACTATTACAATAGATCCTCATTTAACATCAGAAACTCACAACTTTAACAAAAAATAGAAACTAAAAATCTCATATATCTAGTATCTTAAATCAGGGTTATATTCTTATTGCTTTCCTTTTGATACTAAAAAGGATACTATTTGGTACTTTTTGTCATCTAATCATTGCTGTATTGTTCAATAATGAAATGACATGAATAAAAAACTTGATTTAATTGTAAATTTTAATTGGAAAATGTTACAAAGCAGTTATATATCATGACTTAAAAAAAGAAAATTATTTTCTAATAAAAGACATTTTAGAATTTACAGGTTTCATGCCAATAATTAGTTTTTCTTAACCTTAGCTCTCAATCATTTACTAATAGCAGTGCCATTCCAGGCCTTATTACATGTTGTCTACACTTGTGGAGGTCAGCTAGAATTTAAAGGAAGAGGATAGACAAATCATGCTCAGATCCCTCATACAAATTTTTCAATAGATAGATCTTAATTTGATCCCAGGTCCCATGGTTGGAAAGTCAAAATATTTGCACATGACAAATCTGATTGAGTGTCCTATTGCAATATAGTTTAACAATATTTGTAGCCAATATTGCATACCTGTATTAGCACTCATATAAAATGTAGTTATTTAGGTTTTTATAATAACTATTATAAGTTTCCAACTTTTTTCTCTCTCTTTCTCAGGGAAATGTAAGGAAACAGGATTTTATTTTAACAGGATTTTCCCTGCCTCGCTTAAAATTTTTAATTAATTAATTTAGTTTTTGCTAATTACATAAGAGCAAAACAATATTAAATGAGATGACATTAAACAACAACTTATTGTATATTCATTTATTTTTAAAAAGTTATTTTAGATTTACTGAAACTTGAGCTCATGAGCTGTTACTAAAAAAAGCTCAGGAAGTTTGAACTATTAATTTTTTTGATAAAAAATTATTTATTAATACATTACACTCCAAATCTAACTATAGGAATTTCCCAATTTACAAATTCCCAGATGAAATTTTTTCAAATATGATATATCAAAAAAATTTAAAATATGAAAATTTAAAAAGTATTAAAACCATCTACATAGCTATACAATACAGTATGATTCTGTTTGTAGCAGAAAGTCCATCATCTGCTGTGAAATCAAAAAAATAAAAATAGAGGATCAAGAAATTGAAGTAGCATGCACTCTAATTGCCATTGTTTCACTTGCAAATTATGTAAATAACTTTCATTTCCAAGTTGTTCCTAAGGCATTATTCACTGTATAAAAACTCATCTAATCATTTATCAATGATGATGGCAAAAATAAAAATTCTTTAATATTCTTATGATATAAGTAATTTCTTTATAATCATAATTTGCTCGATTTTAAAAACTATATTTTCAAATAAATCATTGTTTAATTAATACTATTAATTTTGCTGATCTTTACTTAATTTTACTTAATTTTATTAATTTGACAAATAAATCATTGTTTAATTATATACTATTAACTTTTGCTGACCTTAATTTTATTATGGTTAAATTGTGAAGTTCTAGCTGTTTCCAATCTCATTAATTAAACACCAACCACTAAGGGCTAGCACATATGGGTGGTTTTTCGACCACTTAACTGCACCAGGGATTTAATTTGCTTTTATGCATCACATAGGGATTTTAATGGGAGTGAGCAGACAGGTAGCTGAAAAACTTCAACATGCTCTATTTTCAAAGCAGCACAATAGCAGCCCTTCAGAATAGAACAAGTACAAATACATGGAAGTACGCACACAAATGGTTTAACTACCACTTCAATAGCTTTCTCTCATTTGATTAGGCATCATTATTTCTGTTTTAGTCATTCATTTGTATATTATTTCTCATATCTGTGCTTGTATATGTGATATCAGAACATATCACATATAACAATTCATCAAATGAATTCTTTGACATTCTAAATTGTCCAAAAATATTTTTTGGGTACAAACACAAATCATTGAATAAATTATAGAACTGACCTTTTAACATTTGTTGGCTTAATAATGGATGCATCCAAATTTTTTTTTTGTCTATGCTGTTTTCTTACCCACAGTACTAAAGCACATACAGTAACTTTTTCCATGAAGTCCATTTTATCCACTGTGAGTGAATGTATTTTGCGAGGGAGCAGAGGTAATTTAACTGTTTGTGCACCCACTCAATATTTCAAGCAGCCAAACAACCACTGGTAGTTAAACAGCCACACAGTGAGAAAACCGTCTATGTTCTCTAGCCCTAACAGTTTAAAGATTAATTTTATTAAATAATTAGATACTTCATTTTTTCATCTTTTTTAACAAGTTTATCTGGAGTTGCATCTAACCTCATTGCCAAATCTATTACTGAATGGAAATGGCAAGATGGAGGAGTGAAGGTGAAGTAGTGTCACCTGAAGTCGTCATAAATTTATGTAAAGTCATCAATATTCATTGTGGTAGTATATAATTCAGCTGAATCCCCAGATTGTGTCTAGAGCACAATTATAAAATATATATAAGTTATCTGTTCATCTGTACTTACAGAATTTGCCACCTTACTCATCAGAATTCTCATCCTTGTCCAATGCTCATTCAGCATCTTCTATTGAACTGTCATCATCATGTGCTACCTTGACATAGTATTCTTTATTGTTATTGCCATCATTATTATTATTGATGTTTTTTGAAACTATATTTGTTGTACTATGTTCTATAATGTGGATTGAATGACTACTCATCTGAGCTTCTACTAACCATCATTCTGAAGATTTTTATGTCTACTATATATGCTGTTACTGTTTTATGTATATTATATGTATACTTAATGCATAGATAAGAAAATTTAAGGTCATAAGTGATATTTTGCAAAAAAGTAAATTGTTCAATGAATTTTTTATTTTGTGTTTTATGGAAAGTCAACAAAAATTAAGAGACTTAGACATCCATCTATCTTTGAAACTATATAAATTGAAACCATGTAAGTCGGGGATCTACTGGTATTATACATTGACTGAAAAGTTTTATTTTAAGACATATGGGCAATTTACTTTTAAAGATAATTTAAACTTAATTTTTCAAATGAACTCCATGAGAATTGCATTCTTCTTTTAATTTTGTTCTGCAGTCTATTTTCCACATCAAAAAATTTGTCATAAATATATGTGAACCAAATTTATTTATACAAATTATTATAAAAATAGTATGATAAATTAAACACATTATATGCTATAATACATCAGCAAAGCAATTAATGAAAGGATTTTTTGAATACTCTTGATTCATGGGATTGCCATGAACTGAAAGTGACTTGATGGCAGTATACATAACAAAGAAGTTAGAGAAAACTGAAAATTTCTACAGCCTATTTATAAGGCAGAAGATATAATTATTGTGATATGATACTTATGTCAGTTTACATTATATTATATTAGTTATTTTGACATATGATATCTTTATTATCAAATGTTAATTATTGATAGTAACATTATTGATAATGTAATTAACTCTTATTGCAGCAGTGTTGTAACTATCATTATAATATTATTGTATAAAAGTGCTATACTGCACTGTATAATAAATTATAAAAATCTTTTTAAAAATATTTTGCACATCAAAATTTTTTATGTAAAGTGAAATTTACACATATTGGACTTGCATAAGTCAAGGAGCTGCTGTAATAAGATAAATATATATTTTTATCTTACGGCAGCAACTCCTCATTTTAAAAAAAATGTTTTCACACTATATCATAAATCATAAGGCAGGAAAATACAAAATTAACACACATGTTTTAAAGTAATAACGCTTTTGATTTTTATTCAAATCCTCCTCAGCTACCGATACATAAGAACAGCAAAAAATTTTACTTTTAGCTAATGATGGTTCATAATGTAGACTAAAAGAGTTTTTTTAACACAGTATTGACTAGCCAGAATAACAAATCAAAGTTAGGTCATTATTGTTTTACATAAATTAGTTTGGTTATTTTTAAGTTGAAGAAAAGTTTTAATTTTTTCTTCTCTTAAAAATCAAGAGGATTTATTTCATATAATAGAATAGAAATTAATCTTGTATTATATTTCATGAATTTATAATTAATTATCAAAAAACAGCAGTTACCTTATACAGTAACAGCAAAAAGTGAAAAATTCTATAGTATTTAAAAATTTTTAAATATTTTATTATACATTATATTTAAACAAGCACCAAGGCAGAAAATTAAAATAAATTAAAAATTTTTTGTTGTTCTTATGTATCGATAGCTGAGGAGGATTTGAATAAAAATCGAAAGCGCTACTACTTTAAAACTTGTGTGTTGATTTTGTATGTTCCTGCCTTGGTGCTTGTTTAAATATAATGTATCTTATCTAGGCAGTGTAGTATTCCCTTTATTTATTTTATTATAATTAATAAATGTAATAAATCTTATATAATAAGCAAATTAAAATTCATTAAATGCAGATTAAATGAAATTTTATAAAGATTTCACATATTTTAAAATGTTATGATGTTTACTATTCTTTAGAAAAAAATTTATAAACAATCAAATTTTTGATACTAGAATGTGAAACTTACATTAAATTATAACACACAGTGACAGTACTACAGGAACAGATACACCAATGTGAAAATTGCATGAGAAACTCAATAAATATAGTTTTCCCAATAATATAGTGACATATGCATTGGGCAGTGAGTGTAATTTCCAACAACTCTTATGCTATATGGAACTGGGCAGCAATGTGCTAATAAAAGTATATATTTATCCTGCTATAAAGTTTTTTATTTTGTAAATTTCAACATATGATTGAAATCTGAATAATAATTATTATATAATTAATTTTTTATAACATTTAATTTCTTTTATAGATTATCCTCTAGTTATTGGTATATATTTTACTTTTTATATTTGCTTTTGAAATTTTTGAAAAATTATTTTTTATACAAAAATTTAAAAATTACAACAACAAATCTTCTAGTAAAAAATGTTTCATAAATTTATCTACAATAGTTATTTAATGTGTTTGCATAGGTAAAATAGTGAAGTTTTTTGGCAAAAACTTCACTATTGTGTAGTGAAGTTTTTGCCAAAAATCCTCATCTTAAAATTGAATATTTAATACTGAACAGAGATTAGAATATAAAACAATCTTTAATAGTATTAAACTATCATTCAGACTGCACCATAAAACAAATAAAACTACACAATAGCCCTTTTGCACAATATTTCCAGTTAGTGAAGTTTTTGCCAAAAATCCTCATCTTAAAATTGAATATTTAATACTGAACAGAGATTAGAATATAAAACAATCTTTAATAGTCCAATCAATAACATTCATTACACATTATAATGTATACAATGTATCCATCATGTGTTTGGTGTCTAAAAGAGAATTAATTTTAATTTATAAAAATTTTAAATTACCAATGAAGCTCAAGAATGCATTATATTCATAAATAGAGGATAAGATGTATTATCATTTATAATATTATTTATTATTATATCAAAATCTTTAATTATTTATAGTTGTGATTCTGGATTTATTGAGCCATATTGTGTTCCAAAAATTCCTCTTCCTTGTGAAATGAAAGACACCTTTGATAATCCATCTCTTAATACAACAATTTGGACTGAAATGTATGGAGCAGAAATCAGTAGTAGATGTGGGGTGTTAGTTAGTGGAACAGCTTTAACATTTTGGAAGGTGACTATAATAAATATTAAACTTAAAGAATAATATATTATAATAATTAATA
>AYEL01080847.1:0-24640 GCA_000484575.1 Olivierus martensii
TATAATAATAAACATATTAAATTTAATTATAATAAATATTATAATTATTTCATATTTAAAAATACAAAAAGAGAATTTTTAATATGTACAAATTTGATATTTTTAATTTTGAAGCTTTTTATTTTTAAATTATAATAAATAGTATAATGCTAGATATAACCTATACTATTCTTATTGGCATTTAAGATTTAATTAATTATTATTTTAAGTTACAGGTATATTTTTTACTTTGAGGCTTGCTTTACTATTTAATCATTTTATATTTCATAATAATTCTACATACCATATAAATATAAAATCCAAAACATAAAAGCCATCATCAGGTTACACAAGAGAACAGAATCATTCTATTCCATTGTGTAATCTGATGATGGCTGAATGCCAAAAATATTAATTACAATTTAATAAATTGATCGTCACTGCTAAAAATGTTTGTTTTATGGTTCAATTTTTATAAAATATTTACTAATGTTAATAAAACAATAATACAAATAATTAGAATATAAATATTATATTAATCAAAGACAAATAACAAAATCAAGCTAATGAAACTTTAAACAAAACATAATAATTTCTAACTTAAATGGAGACTACAAGATAATTTAACATAAGACCCATAAACATACCTACAAGAGGAAATTTCCTGGTTTTTTTCTTCATTCTTTCTTTAATTTCTTTGCTAAATAAAGCTGGACTGAAATCATAAATACTAGTGAACGCAAGACAAAATGATATTAAACTAACAATGAATACAAACAGGAGAAAATGGAATTAGCAGAAGAAAAACCAAGAGAGAGAGCAAGGACTCTATTCTGATTGTTAAAAAAATTTTTTCTGTTTTTTTTTTATTATTTTCTTTAATTTTGTCAGTCATATCAAATTGAAATGAAGGATTGAATCAAAACATGACTCTCATTTCTCAAGGCATCACTATCTTTCAAAAAAGTTTCCAACAAATTTGTTTAGATTATCTTTTAGACCCACCATACTCAACCTGTGACCCAGCAAGCTTTTACAAGTGCCCTGAAACACACAGCCATGAATTTAAATTTTAAAATCTTGAAATTACTTAACCACCCATCTACTCCTCACTTCGCAACAAATATTCGTTACGCCATAACAACTGCAATACTATTTTATAACCTATGTATATCAGTTACATTTGGTGTATGGGTGTAGGCTAGTTGTACATATTTACATGAGTGACTGTTTTGTTAATTATAAGGGATTTATAGTGATTTATAAATTACTATAAATCCCTTATTTATAATATTTATAAATAAGTATTATAATTTTGTTTATCATAAATAATTCAAAAAACTTGTTGTTGTTTTTAAATGTACTATTTTATATCAAACTATAATTTAAACAGCCACAATGATGTCTTCAAACAACAAACAAAAAATATCTGATGAAAATAGTGTTTTTCAAGATAACTGGGAAGAGGAATATTTTTTGTATTGAATAAAAAAGGTTCAGCAATGTATTTGATTTATCAAGAGAATATCATTTAAAAAAAATATGACATTTATTGTCATTATACCATAAAACAAATCATTTAATGATGCTTTTGCTCATGGGTGCAAAAAATTAGCTTTCTTCAAGAAATCATTGCAACAAAAACAAAATGTTATGCAGACCGCTGATATAGCATGTTGCGGCCCACTTGATGTAGGAAACAAATGTAAGTGACTTGGGGGAAAAAAAAGTTGAGTATGACTGTTTTAGACCGTAACTGTTACTATTACAATAAATTTAAATCTGACAATAAATTATAGAAATAAACAGAATTGCAAATCAATACACAATATGCTTAATGAAATGATAAAATAATATATTTTAATATAAAGAAGTTAATTAATCTAAGAAAAATTTCCCAAAGTGCTAATACATACTAATTTTCAGTTCTTAAAGATGATCCATAGACAAATATTATTATAAATTTATTGGTAAATAAAATCTGGTTCTATTGTTCATTTATTTGCATTAGACACTAAAAAGTAGTATGACATTAGATAGTCCATATCTAATATGTGTGAAAAGAACCTATTTGGATCTCACAATGTTCTCTTTTTCATCTCTCCTGTAATACTTTGTAAATTATTATGTTATTGCTAAGCTAGAGAATATAAGATCAGAATTCAGATTTTATTTATTGAATTTTATTTTTGATTAAACTATTGTTGTTCATTCAGAATTTGAGATTCTATTTTATTTAATTTTGATTATTTAATTATCTACCTTGATATTTTTTGTCTGTTATTAAACAATTAAGGTTTTATTGCTGTATTTAATTTTATTTATCTATTTATTTGTTGGAATTTCATTATCATCATGCTAGTGATTTCAATTAAACACAGTCATCCCTGGCTTATGTAAGAGTTATATTTTTCAGAAATTTACACAAGTTGAATTTTCCATAAATTAAAAAAATAATTTTTTAACAAAAATTTTGGATTAAAAACTCCCACAGCTATGAAACTACAATGATTGCACTTATACAACATTATGGTGCCATATTGTTTCTTGACTGAGGGAGGCAATGCCAGATGAAATGATATTGTATCAGTAATATGATACTTAAGATCAATAAACAATATAAAAAAACATAAATAAATCAAATAATATGATATTTCAATAATATAAACTAACATGTTTGAACTTGTAACCTACAAATATAGTAGATGTTTAAGCTCTGTATCTTAAATAAATATAAAAAAGTTATAGAAAATATTTTATGTAAAGTCAAATTTCTGTAAATCAAGTATTATGTTAGTTGGGGAGAGGCTTTATGTGAGAATTTCTTTTATATAATCCTTCTAAAATGCACATGATACCAGATTTTGAGACCATTTGAATAATAACTTCACTTTTCCAATTTGGACAGTTCTAAACCATTTTTGGAACTATATATCATCCATTGTTTTGATATCATTATTTGTATGAATGTCTTCTCTATAATGCTACTGTTGAAAATATCTGAATTGATGAATTTTTTGTTGTTTTTAACTAGGATATTGCCAACTGGATTATTGATGATGACTTCTCTGATGTCAGATTTGCTTCTTCTGCAAAGTCTGGACTTTTTCTTACACTTATTGCAGACTGTGTTTTTAATTGGATAGTCTTTCAGTGAGTGAAGATCTTACTGCAATTTAAATTCTTATGATGTTGTTGAAATGGGTTATGGGTTATGTAAATTTTCTCAATGATTTGAAGTATAGTTGGGCTTTAATTGGAAAACAAATTATAATTCAACCTAACTAGGAGGTTTTTTTTCATCCAAATATTCCTAAACTTGCTAAATTTTACCCTAGTGGCCTATTTTAGAATTAAACTGAACAAATTAATGATTATTTATTAATTAGGCTTTGATGCCACCATCTGTTAGATTAAAAATTCGTATTACTTTAGTCTAAATTTAAAATAATAATTTTTAATCTAATAGATAGTGACACCATGGCATAATAAATAAATAATTGTTAATTTGGCAACTTTGATTAGAGTTGCCTTTTGTTTTCAATATTGTTTGGATTCAATAAACTTGTTTTATTGATTGTTTTGCTATTCTATAACTAGTGCACTTGCTAATTTCTTTTTCATTATCTTCCTCTTCTTCCTCCTATTTGAGTTTATTCTCAGCAGAAGTAACAATATATATTGCTCAAATTTTGAAGTCTTGGTTCAAGTGAACAACTTTGTAACCATTCATTGGAGTGTTCTTTGCCAGCATTCAAAATCTTAATAGATTTAATAAGTTTTTTATTAAATCTATTATCTCAAATATCATACACATATATTTATAGTGACAATTTTATTAGCCAAGTAAACCAAAGAAAATAAAAATAAAAATACAAATGTACATGAATAATCTACAAACTAGTTAATTTGTATCTGGATAATTGAGAGTATATTTATATTTTCATTAAATTTTATGGCTTTCATTCTTCATATATGATCTGTTTTTATTTTATTTATGATTTTGTTAATTTGATTTTTTTAAATTCAAAAAATTTTGAATTTATGGAATATTTTATCTATAAATTTTAGGATGGATTAAGAATGGCAATTACTCAAGATCTTGATTTATCTGCTGCTCAATATGTACAATTTGTTTTCCGATATGGTTGTAGAGGTTCAATTACTTCAAATGTTACAAGAGCAAATGGTGTTCTTTTACAATACTCAAATAATGGTGGCATAACATGGCATTTGTTAAAAGTAAGAAATTATATGTTAAAATTTTTTTATAAATTTAAGTTTATTGAGTTTTAGGTAAAAAATCTATAATAATTTATAATATTAAATGATTATCTTATTATTTGTACTGTGAAATAATTTTGATAATGAGACAATCATAAATAATAATTTAATCGAAGTAATATAATTTTAAATATTTATATGAATAAATTTGAAAACTACTAAACAATAAATTATTAAAATTATTTTGCTGATATCAAATAGTTAGAAAAATTAAGTCATAAAAGTACATTCAAATTTTAGCATTAGAGTGTATTTAAGTAGCTGTTAAGTTAATTACTGATAGCAAGTTAAAGTTAACATACAGATTATAAAAGGCATATTATTTCCACAAATTTACCAGCTCAGTAAATGAATATTAATGAAAGAAAGTCAAGATACATGTACTTACCTTTTATATCTGCTAATTAATAACTTTAACTTACTGATTAATTTAATAGCTAGCTAAATACACATAAAATAAAACAAAAAGCTCACTTACTTGTTAGTAAGATAAAATATCTGCATCTTCATAGACTGCTTCAGTTAGCTGTGGATAGCCAAAAACATTTTTGATAAACAGTTTATTTTACTGAATGGGTTTTTCATTTCATTTTATTTAGATTTTACAATAAGAGATCTTAGCTAATTACACTTTAATACTAGAATTTACAGCCATTTTTATGACAGTTTAATAAATTAAATAATTTAGATTAAATTTATATTAAGGCTGTTATCTTATATAAATCATTAAATTTTTGGTCTAATTATCTAGAAAAATAAATTACAATATATACTCGTGTATTAGCCGAGGTTTTTTTTCTCAAAAAAAATTTTCTGAAGTGGGGGGTCGGCTTATACACGGGTCAAAAAAATCAACTTTTTTTTTGGCTGGAGAAATTGAAATAATAAGCAAAACCATTGAAGTAATATGGATTATTGAACGTCTCCTGAAGATCAGGAAAGAAATTTTGCAATAATTCATTTAATACAATACCAAGTAAAATTTTATCTTATCCCGAAGCGATCGAGTGCGTCGCACTGCCGACTCCAACCTGCATCTATATACAGTACTGTAATCAAATAGGCGATGCCGCGCTGCGCGATACGACGCGACGCGAAAATTCGACACTCAATCAAGAATCTTACTTAGGATTCATTTTTGAGTGAAAAATATATTTATTTTTCGTTATTATAAATTAATATTTTAATCCATTCGCTAGTAATCAATAAATGATTTAATTAAAATAGATTAAAAAGTAACTAAAATAATATTTAAAATAACGACAATGATTTAATTAGATTAAAAAGTAACTAAAATAATGTTTAAAAATAAGAAAAAGATAATAATTATTTAAAATCTGTACTGAAAAAATAACTAGTCTGTCAAAAATGTTCATTGTAAGCAAAATCAAAACTTCAAAATCACATGCTTAAAGTCTAGAAATCACGTTGCACACATCAACCTAACGGTGTATGATGTCATCGTTAGGATGATCCAATCATTTTAAAATACGATCAAAGATTTGAATACGATAACAACTGAACTCAACTAGACAAAATACAATGTAAGGGAAAACGAAACTTCAAATGGTCTCTTGGGAGCTGTGTGACGTAGACGTATTCCAATGGAATTTTTACTGTGATACTTAAATATGAAGGTTTTTATAGAAAAGAAAAACAATTATTCAATAACAGTAATAATAAGAAAATATTTTTATGTAAATTATCAAAATTTATTTACTATTTGTTAACCTCATATTTTCTGAAGGGACGTAACCGTAACATCCGCATCGGGTTAGATTTTTTACTTTAGTAAAATTTTACTTTACTTGATGCAATACAGCGCGTCATGCCATCGAATCTAACCTCTACATTTATATAAGTGCATCAGCTAGGCAACGCTGCACTGCCTGATGCGCTGCGACACAGAAATTCCGACAATAATCCAAGAATCTTATGTAGGCACGCTGTGCTGAATTATTGTCGAGAATTTCTGCGTCGCGGCGCAGCGTCGCCTATCTAATGCACTTATACAAATGCAGGTTGAAGCCGGCGGTGCGATGCACTCGATCGCTTCGGGTAACGTAAAATTTTACCTTTTAAATTATATATTGGTGTTTGTATTATAAAATTTATTTTATATGTATATATTTAGTTTCAATAAAATATTTATTTTGGCAAATGGCATTAATATATCGATAACTAAAAATCAAAAATCACGTAATTTATCGGTTTCAAATTTTTGCTGAATTTTAAGTGCTAAAGTCAGGGGGTAGGCTTATACACGGGTTATGCATTTTTACCGATTTTTAAACTCTGAAGTCGGGGGTGTCGGCTTATACACGGATCGGCTTATATTCGAATATATACAGTAATCTAAGAATGAATTAGGAGTTTTAAAATATTATCTCAAATTATATCATCACATCATCAAGAATATCAAATTATCTCTTCAGGTATAATATAATCAGATAACTAGGTTTTAAACAAATAATAAAATCACTTTAAGCTTTTTTTTTTTTTTAAGTAATTTTGTTTTTTTCAGATATTACTATGAAATTAAATAATTTTAATTAAATATCAAAAACAATTAAATTCCACTTCAGTTAAGCTATTGAACAACAGTAAGCCTTCTAATAGCATTAGTCAGATATAATCATACTAACAGATTTTATGTAATTATAATTACTATATATACACTCCTGTATAAAAGCAAAAATTTTTCCAAAAAAATATTTTGAAGGTAGAGTTGGTTTATATATATTTTTCATGACAACAATAACTGTGATAATAAAGGTATTCCTGTAGTTCACTCAAAAATGAAATGAAAACATTTTTACATGCAGTGGGTTGACATTTATTTCTGACATGTAAGTAACAAACCAACAACAAACATAACATCCCAAATCAACAAATTGAAAACACAGAGCCTAATCAACTAGCAAAACTAATCAAGGATGTGCTTAAAATGTCTTCCACTAGCACCTAAGTACAGTTCAGCATGATGTTGGATGGAATTCCTCACAGTCATTAGAGTGTCAGTAGAAATCTCTGCACAAACAATAATGATATAGTCTTGAAGATTCTGTACTGTTATTATGCAAGAATGAAAGTTGTTGTGGCCTCATCAATTTCTGTTTGTGAGTAAACTGATCTTGGACATTTCAAGGAATTGATGTATGATAGATCTATGTTTTATATTTGAATGAACTATTCATCTGATTTTGATGAAGTTTTTTAGTGTGTTCAGAAATGAATGCTAAACAAGTTTGTAATTGGAAATTTTTCCCTATCTGTTACAATTTATGTGATAGGATTTGCAACTGTGCTCATTTGAAGGCCATCATCAGGTAGCCCATTCATGACTTCCTATTTGATGGCATTAACAGATTTTTGAAATCTATGATAGTTATCAAGTTTATTTGGAGAGGTACAGACTTTTCTTCCACTCTATATATATATATATATATGGACATATAAGAGCTTATTAAGCCTATACAACTGCTTATTTTGTCCATATCACTATTATTTGGATATCTAGACCAACAGATATACCCTCAGAAAAAGTTTAAGACCTTCCTATTTTGGCTACATAATTTTATAAAAGAGCTATGATATGTCTTAGGCCAGTGGTGTTCAATCTTTTTTTACTAAGTTATTCGACAATCTACTCTCTTATGTAGATCATCTTCCTTCAATCTATATCAGATTATGTACAACTATACAGTTAAATGTGCTCACTCACTTCAGAGGATCACTCTCCCAGCCCTAAAAGCTTTAAAGAAACTGAAAATTTTATTTGTGTATTTAAAAATTTATTTATCACTTTTAATTATTTTTAACATAACAAATAAAACAAATATATTGGAACAAAATATTTATTTCTCTATTTTGGAAAACCAAAGTTAGAAAAAAACAACAGATTGATTACAAACTCATAAGTTACAGGAAATGCTGCTTGATTAAAAAAAAGTTAATGTAAAATTTGGCATTGTTTGGAGCTTGCAATATTTTCATAGTCCAGTTGATTATGAAGAAGTGGCTATTAGCAGACAATCAGAAATCATGAAAATGATCATTTGTAATTTAGTTTCTTGATTTTTTTTTATGACATTCATATTTGAAAAAGTGAATTCTGTTCAAGTATGTCGATCTGAAACATGACAGAATTTTTTGCGCAATATCAGTTAATATTGGAAACTTTTCATGTATATACCAGGTGGCCATAAAATAGTGTAAGATGTTCTGAGCTCTCTAGCATATCATATATTAGACGAAATGTAACAAAATTTGGTGGACATACACAGTGGAACATACAGTTTTGATTTTGAAAGAAAACAAATTTAGTATCAAAAGTTGCCAACAGGGGAATTGTGGTGCTGCAGAAGTGTAGAATGTGTGATTAAGGAATTTGTAATCACCAAATGAGACAGTACACATCAAGTTTCTGAACAATACATGCTAATATTTATTGTTCACATTAATGTCTATATGACCACCATTCAGATGCTCCAAGAACTGCATGTAGTGCACAACATCTTCCATGCCGATATGTTGTGCATCGCCATGAAAAATGTTGTGCGCCACATGCAGTTCTTGGAACATCTGAATGGTGGTAATATGGAACCTCATGTAACAATAAATATTGGCATGTATTGTTCAGAAACTGTCTCATTTGGCAATTACAAATTCCTTTATCATACATTCTACACTTCTGGAGTGCCACAATCCTTCTGTTGAAGACTTTTAGTACTAAATTTGTTTTCTTTCAAAATCGAAACCGCATGTTCCACTGTGTATGTCAATCAAATTTTGTTACATTTCATCCAATACATGACATGCTATAGAGCTCAAAACACCTCACATTATTTTATGTCCACCTGGTACTTCCAAATAATAATAAAATAATTGATTTGACAATTTTAACAAAAAATAAATAAACAATAGCAATACACTTAAAGAGAATAGTAAAACAATGATTTAAATAAATTATTGTTTTCACCAGTTTTAATTAAATTTGTAAGAAGGAAAAACGAGATCGACCAAAAATCGCTCTGTGATCAAAGGATTGAACTCTACTGTCTTAGGCTATTGAGTTGGAGGTTGGCTTTTTGGGGAATGATTAATTGAGAATGAGGGCCAACTATTCACTCACATCCTCTAATAAACTCTTCTATATGCTATAGACATCATTGTTATTTTGACAAACTGCTATTAGGATTAAAACTGGATATTTTTTGGCTTTGTTTATGTAAAACATCATCACACATCAGCAAATGTCATAACATGACAGCATTTAGAGCAATAAAATTATTTAAAATTGTAATAAATGAATGAATTTTGTACAATTTATTATTTATATGTTATTTTAAGTTTTATGTTCTTATTTTAAGTATTATTTTGTGATTAGTTGCAGATAATTTTCCTTTTGAGATATAAAGTAAATAATTATCATGTGGACGAATTATGTGACTTATCTGCTTGATTTATTGACTTGAAGATATCACAGAGCCAAGAGAATTGATATATTGCTATGAACTTTTTAAGATACACTTGAACATTTCAGATGAAATTTTTTATATATCAATTCTGCCAATTTTTATTGTATTCCAAGTTTTATCACCATGTTATTTTAATAATTTTATAGGTATCAGCTGAAAATATTATGAAACTATATGCATTAAAGTTTCTATACTTGCAATATGATAAAAAAATGCCTTCAATATAACAATTTATAAAGTTATGAATAATTAGTGCAGCAACTGAAACAACTAAAGAACAAAAACTCAGACATGATATATTTCTATCTGTTAAAATAAGAGAAAAGATTATACATAAATTCATAAATTTATGTATAATCCTTTTTCTTATTTCATAAATTTTTGATTGTTGAAGTAGAAAATAGTCTTAAATTCAAGTATACATTGTATTTTCTAAATTTACTATTCAATTGAAAAATTCTATTTGTAAATTTTCTAAATTAATCAGTCTTTCAAACAATGTATCAAAATTTTTACTAATAGTTTTAAATTTTGATTCTTCTAAATTTTTTAATCAACAATAGTATATACAGTATGAGGGGTGGCCAAGCTTAGTGTCACTAAGAGCCATATAGGAGAATCTCAAATACTTGAGAGTCACTATCAGTTTCTTTTTCAAAATCAATGAGAGCTGCATTAGTTTTTCTAGGTAATCTTAAAAATGGTTTCAAAATTATTTATTATATATTTCATATGCATTTATTTCATTTAGATGCATACTACTCTTTACAATAAATAAACAAATTACAAATATATTATTTTTTAAAATTAAGTAGGTATTTGCTCATATTATTAACTTTCATGCTGTGGAGCCACATTGAAGGTACCAAAGAGCCACAATTTGGCCACCATTGGTATATACACTCTCTATTAAACTCAAAAAAATAATCTTTAATTTATGAATCTAATCTGTAATAAGATAGATACAAATATTTACTATATTTTGTTTGTAATAAGTTCAACTATCAAGAAATGAACCTATTTTTTTCTTATTAACTTAGAATTATCTTATACATCATGCAATAAAAAAAAGTAGAAATTAGGAATATTAATATATATTATAATTCAATATAATAGAAAAAAAGGAAAATAAATATTTTATAAATTTATTATTTGTAAACAGAAACAATTTAGAAATTAATGAAAAAGTAAAATTATTTATCATTTTTTCAGATGAAAGAATATTATAGAATGATTTTAAATGATTTATCAATGCTTATTGTAAAATGGTTGTCTATAACAATCATTTTGATTCACTAAGAACAAAATCAATAAACTGATTAACATAAAAGTACCAAATTTTTACAGCTCTAAACAGGTAAAAGTATAAGAACACATCACCATTAAAAATCACTACTAGACTTTATTTTGGAAGCACTTTTGGCTCTTTATTGAGCCCTCATTAGCCATAAATACAAAGTAAAAATTCAATTATAAACAAAGAACACATTCTAAAACGAATATCACTATAGCAACCAAGTTTTCAAAACAAAAAATAAACAATCAAAAAATAGTACAATAGTAAGTTAAAATGCAGTTTAAATTTAAGATTATTTAAAACCAGAATTTTTGTAATTTTTTGTTTTCAGAATATTAATAGTAACATAAGTATAAAATAAAAACTTACATATAGTCTATGTATTAACTTATAATTACATATATTAGAAAAAGACATACATATGTTACTAAAATCCTAAAGTATCTAGTTCAACTTATGCAATTAATATAAGAGAATCAAAAATTTTAACAATAGTAAGTACATCTAAGATTTAACAATTTTTTATGCCTTAACCAAGCTTGACTTATGAAACCAAGTTCCATCTTATTAATGGCTGCTCCATCATGTGTTTTCCTTTTGAAAATCTGTAAACTCTCCATTACCTTTTCTTTTAAGGGATCATAATTGGTTCAGTTATTAGAATCATATCATTTTGATTCTAATAACTGGTCCAATTTGATAAAACTTATATAATTGGAAAATTTAATTTTTTCAATAAAATATTTATTTTTGTTTTTCTGTAATAAAAGCTAATTTTTATCATCCAAGAGCATTTGCTTTGTTATATACCCAAGGTGGCCAAAATGCGGCTCACAAGTTACATGTGGCTCGTTGGTACCTTCAATGTGGCTCCATACCATGGGTCAATAGTTAATATGGAGCAAATACCTACTTAATTTTAAAAAGTATTATATTTGTAATTTGTTTATTTATTGCAAAAAGTAGTATGCATCTATATAAAATAAATGCATGTAAAATATATAATAAAACAATTTTTGAAATAACTATTAAGATTACCTGAAAAAACTGATGCATCTCTCATTGATCCAAAAAGACACTGATTGTGCTCTCAAGTATCTGAGATTCTCCTATGTGGCTTGTCGTCATACGAAGCTTGGTCACTCCTGTTATATACAATCATAACTTGCTAATTCAGTAGGTTATGTTTCAGATCACTGCTGCAAAATGAATCTTGGCCTTTTTTTTTATTTGTAAAACATATTCACACTATTATTTATTAAGTACACAATAATGTTAGAAATAAAAAAAAAACAATGCAAAAGTAAAAATAATAAACAAAAAAATGTTACAATACTATATTAATAACTATATAAATATTTTTGTTCTCTGCTTATGGTGATTGATTTTTGGCCAATTATCTATTCATATCTTCTAGAGTAGCAATGACCTATGGAATATATTCCTGTATATGTCAATGACAGCTAATGATATCTATGGTGTATAGACATCATTAGCTGTCATTGATCCTGAAGTGCTTTACTAGAGCACTTCAGGGATTAGAAATCAGAGAGTTATTTTATTTTTGTGTGCATAAAAAACTATAATACATATTATAGCATTTAATATAAACAACATGGTAGAAACCAGAATAATAAAATTATTTAAAATTACAATAGAATGAATGATTTTTATATAATTTATTGACCTTTGTGTTATTTTATATATCTATTTAGGTATTACAGACAAGTGTCCTTTTGAGATATAAAATAAATTTATGAATAATTAGCATTAATTAGCATATCATTCCAAAATGAGTAATATGGCAGTTAAAACATTAAGAACAAGACAATCATTGAAAATAAAAATATGAACATAACTGAAAAGAATCATATTAGTGAAGCATCTTAAAGTGAGATATATCTATAATTTTACATTATGAAATTACCAGTATCTAAATGTACTTTCTTAACTGAAATTTAATTGAATTTTTACAGTAGTTCCCTACTTTACATAAGATGATCTTTTTTTAACATTTAGGTATACTGAATTTTCTACACATTACAATTTACAGTAGAAATTTATAGGAATCCCTACTTTATATATATCTTTTTACTATTATACATATCGAGTTTACTTATCTGTAAATTATTATAGACAATAATTATGTCATGGTAAAATTAAAAAATTATATATTATATGCATTCTATACTAACCACAAGGCAAGAGCTATGATATACAGTAATTATCATAATATAATATAAATGTATAAATCATATTATGATATTTTTTATAGCAAATGATAACTTTTGTATCAACAATTAAGTACTGATAGTAAAATTATCAGTAATAATTTTAATTATCATTACAATATTGCTATAACTATTTCTGAGATACTGTACTTTGATATAAGATTGTAGTATTTCATTAAATGTTAAATTATAAAAATAATTTAAAAAATATTTCCACATTTCAAAATTTTTTACATAAAGTCAAATTTATGTAAGTTGGAGAGCTCCTGTTTAATTTATAAATTTTATAAAATGCATTGTAGTTAATCAAAATTTTAGTCATTTTAATTTTTTTCTTATAGTTTTATACTTCAAAAATTTTTTAAATCCTTTCAATTTAATCATTATGAAATCATAAAAATTGGTAATTATTAATGACTTCATTAATTAGACTTTGTATAATTAGATAAATAAATATACTCAATAATAAGTTTTGGAGAAAACAAAGAATAAAATTTCATATTATTAATAGTTATAAGAAATATTATTTTTCATCCTAAATTAGAATACAGAAATCCCTCTTTTATGTAAATCCAACTTTACATAAAAAATTTTGACATGCAAAAATCCTTTTAAAGTCATTTTTACAATTTAGTACATTATGCAATACTGCAATTTTATATGCCTTATTACAATGTTACTATGACAAGAAGTAATGATACTATTGAAAATGATCATATCAATAGACTCTCAATTGTAAAATTATCATGTCATCATAATTATCATAATATGATGCAAATTGTTTTGGGTATCATATTACAGCAGTTATACCTTATCTTTTATCTTGTAGATAGGCTATTCATATAGTGTATAATGTTCTAATTATACCATATTAATTTATGTAACTAAATTTGGTTTACATAAAATTTGATTTATATAACATTTCCTGAATATAAGTTGATTATAAATTGAGAACTTCTGTATAATTATATATAATTAATTTTTGTAATAATTATGAGTATAAGAATTTAATTGATAAATACAGTTTTTAAATAAATATTTATAATTATTATAATTTAACTATCTATATAATAATTTATCCTCATTAGTGTCGTGTACAACTTTAGACTGAAATATCTTGAAGACTATTCAATGAAACATTATAAATCCTTTTGATTTGAGTCTCTATGAATTGAACTTAGAATTTGTGATTATTAAATATATTTTTAAAATACTTATTCTAAAAAAGTAACAAAAAATTTAAATATCAGCATAATTTTAGAACTTATTCAATAGATGGCACAATGTGTCTGCCTGAGATGTTGGCTTTTTGGTATGTTAAGTCAAGTTCTTTGGTTAGATCTTATCTTTCAGATGATAATTATGCATTATTTATTAGTTAATAAGGTTATATAGTAATTAACATAACATGAAAATCAATAAATTTTACAAACATCTTTCATTTTAATGTATCTGTATTTTTCTAATCAGCGATGTTTGTTATGTCATGTTGTTTCTTACAGCTGAAAATAAAACTGAATATTCCCTCTCTAATCTGTTAATTACCACTGGATAGTTTTATCAAATGATTTTAAGGAGGTGAGTGAGTAGTTGATAGTTCTGTTCAGAATACTGAACATGCCGTACAGTAGTCAATCAGTCCAATTACAGACATCTCCTTATCCATTCGCTTCAGTTGATAGTTCATGCATGTAATCGAAATACTGTAATATGTTCATTCTTAAATTTTTCTATGAGATTTCTCTGTTAGTCAATCTGTAGTTGTGTGTCAAAATTAGGCAGTTCTATTGGTGAAACATTTGTGATGGACATTGTATGCCAATGACCATTTCTCCAAATAACAAATGAGCATATAATCAGTTCAGAAAATGTTCCGAGATGTTTTCACTGGAGAAGCTTAAGAATCATCGTGAGACAATGTGATTTGTTGAATGGATAAAAAATACAAAAATAAGTTGGGTACAAGAAGATTTTGAATCCAGATAGATTATTCTTTTATTTGTAAATATTCTCAAAGGCCTCACTGTTATTTTTCCATATTTATACATTATCAAAAATAGATTATTATCTGAAAGATTCAAGTACATAAAGAATATGTAAAAATGAATAAATACAGTTTAACCTTGTTATCTCGAACCTCTCTATCTTGAAACCCTTGATATGTGGGAAAAAAATTTTTTCCATGCACTTTCGGCATTAAATCAATGTAATTTCAGTAATTATCTTGAAGTATTTTCATCAAAACCCTTGCTATCTCGAATTAGTTTATAATTTTTGTGCTAGAGAAATTAAAAATACTTAAAATTTTTCCTTGCTTTTGGAGTCTAAATAAAAAATTTAAATTTAACAAACAAACTTAAATGTGCTACTGATAGTGGAACAGAACTTTTTTATGCCTGTTCGGAATACTGAACATGCCATATGGTAGTTTTGTTTTTATTTAGACCAGTGGTTTTCAAACTTTTTTAAGATTTCTTGCATGATAGTCTCTTTAGAATTTTTTAGATTGCTCGCAGACTCTTTAAAATTAACTACAGTTAACACAGTGGTTCTCTAAACTGGGGTCCGCAGTTGTCTAGAAGACCCTTTGCAGTCCCCTAGAGAACCCCAGACCTCAATTTGAGAACCACTGATTTAGATGCTAATTTTCATGGAAAAAAGAGTATCTTATAGAGTATTAAAAACATCCGTATTTTGTAGTTTTGTACAAAAATGGCATAATATATAATACATATATATTTTTGACATAAAAATCTTTCTTTAAAATTGAATCTTGATATCTCGAAAACTCTTTATATTGAACCTTATAAATAAAAACAAACTTGCTTTTTCTCAAACATCAAAATTTCTCAAAAAATCAGCTCCATAAGCAAGTTATAAATATTATAGGAACTGCATTATGCAACAGAAATCCCTTCATCATATTTTATAATTCCTATTAAAGATCATTCAGTTCGAACAAATGCAACCAGGCTTCGTTTATGGCAACCACGACATGGAGGTAAAATGTTTATAAATTATTCAAACAAATTTATGTTATTTTGCCAAGAAAAATTAAGATTTCTTTTTAATGAAAAATTAATTAAAACTGTTTAATTGCAATAATTTTGATCTATTATATCACCATTACTTGAATTCATTATCAAATTGATACTGTTAAATCTCATTTCATAATAAATTACAATAATAATAATTATAATCTATGCAAGTAATAATCTTCTTGCAATTATAATAGAAAATCTGTCTTTATTTATCACAATACAGTAGGTCCCTGATTTATGCAGTTTCAAAGATATGTGAATGTGTAAGTCTTTATTTTTGTTGAATTTTCATAAAACATTATGAAAAATTAACTAAACAATTTACTTTTTTTATAAAATATCACTTACAACCTTAAATTTTTTTATCTATGCTTAAAATATGACTATAAATTTAATTTGGCCATTCTGTTGCTACTACACTCATTCATGTATATAAAATTTAAGCATTGTTGAATTTACATAGTTTTCAATTTATGCAGAAATTTTTTGAATGAATTAACCATGTAATTAGGAGACCTACTGTATTAAGAAAATGACAAATGGATAATAGGAAAATATTACAAACACCATAGCATTCAAGTACTGTGGTGTTTGTGGTATCTGGAAAAAGCAAAGATATGAATTTAGCTAAATAAAAGAATTTAGCTAATGACCTCAAGTATTTACAGTGAAATTCTTACATAGTTTTCAATTTATGCAGAAATTTTTTGAATGAATTAACCATGTAATTAGGAGACCTACTGTATTAAGAAAATGACAAATGGATAATAGGAAAATATTACAAACACCATAGCATTCAAGTACTGTGGTGTTTGTGGTATCTGGAAAAGTATGAATTTAGCTAAATAAAAGAATTTAGCTAATGACCTCAAGTATTTACAGTGAAATTATTATATCTTAAAATAATTCTTATTTTATTAAACATAATATAGATTTGAGCACTTGTATTTAGACTTATATAAATAACCCTATAAGTAAATTGCAATTTCTTTATGAAATAAATACAATAATTGATTATAATGAGCATAGATATAACTAGATAATAATTATAATGAGCAATTCTTTTGTTTCCTAATTTAGTTTACATAGGTTTATATATAAAAATTTCTCGATATAATGAATAACTTTTTTGTATTGTATAATAAGCAAAAATCAGTCACTATTTAAAGAAAAAATCAAATAATTATTATCTTACTTGATTATAAACATACATAATATATGAAATAATATATTTTGATGTTCTAATCTTAAATTTAATATTTGAAATATTTATAAATGTCCCACATTCATTTTTTTATTATATCTTAGATACTTGGCAATTAAAATTAATATCAAATTTTAAAAATCTAAATTTTATAATAATGTTTTCCACTGTAAAGAATAATCAGTTATTTTTATGATATTTATTTTTATTATAGTATTTAATTGCATAATTGCATATTTTTTCATAAATACATTTATATACAACCTTTACCATGTTCCTGTTAGAATATCAAATTTTATAAATAACTACATAATTATTGTTAATTAGTTGCAAAATTTTTTCTTATATAATTTTCTTCTTAATATTTAAAAATATATGTACCATAATTTTCTTTTCTTGATTTTTTATTAAAGTATATAACTACTAGCAAATATCAAAGAAATTTTAGAAGAAAAATTTCCATTATTTTGAGTCTCCTTAGAAGCACTATTCAAACACAGAATTAAAAGAAAAATAAAAAGTAAAATGCACAAAGTTTTGTTGCAACAGATTGAATGGAAATACATTCATTCAATGCACCAATCATCAGAAAAACAGAGCAGTGTATTGACTTTACAGTTTGCCACTGTACTATATTTTTTATAAACAATGATGCAGTTACTAGTGATATAGCCAGGGAGTGCAAGGGAGCAATTGCATCCCCTGCTACTGATAATTGTACTATAATTTGTTCAGTAATTATTATTCACATAATAGATTCGATTGGCAACCAATCATAATCAATAAAATATATAATTCTGTGAATTTTGCATTTCAGTTTTATTTAAACAACATTTGATATTTCTTAATTTTTTTAGCTACAGCCCCCTTGCTAAATTTTTGGTTGTGCCACTGGCAGTTACCACAGTATGTCTGATAAATAACTAGACTGAATTTCTGTTATTAACACTATAAGTATCATCTAGTAATATTTTTCAACAAAGTTATCTTTGAGCTACCAACTGTTAAAATTTCAACAAAATTATATGACCCATTCAAAGATTATTGACATTTTAATGAAAATATTTTGGTGAACATTGTTATGAAAACATAATACACTAAAGAGCATATATTAAATTCTGTTTTAAACTTGGGAAAACAGCTGTACAAACAATTGAAATGTTGATGGAAGTTTATGGCAATAATTTTATGTCTCATCATAAGTATTTCAGTGGTATAGATCAAAGATTAAAAACTGCCCAAGAGGATTTGAATGATGACAAATAGCCAGGTCATCTGAAGTCGGAAAATAGATATGAACCTGTGATGAAAGTGCATGAACTCATCATTGTCAATTCAAATGTGATATTGTAAATGATGACAGAGAAATTTGATGTCAGTAAAGCTTTGATTTGTGAATTTTTAACTAAAAATTTGGCCAAACAGAATATCTGTGCTCAATTCTACTGCACTCATTAACCAGTGATCAAGAAGGAGCTTGCTTCGAACACTGCAAGGATATCATTAAAATGGCTCAGAGGAACAAATACTTCTTGGTTTTGATAGTGATTGGTGAAGAGACATGGTATTTCCACTATGATCTATCAACTAAGAAGCAAAACACAGAATGGAAGTTGCCTAGTTCACTGAGACCAAAAAAAATGTACTTTCAAAAGTCATGAATCAAGACAATGCTCATTTGATTTTATGATTCCAAAGACATTGTTTGTTGGGAATTTGTTCCAGAAGGTCAAACAGTTACTAGCAAATTTTATTTGGATGTTTTGACATGTTTGTAGAAAAGAATTATATGAACAAGACCCAAATACAAAGAGCCTGGGAGCTGGTTTCTCTTGCATGACAAAGCATTGGCACACAAGACCACCTTGTCAAGCAGTTTCTGGCTCAAAAACAAGTGTGTGTTCTTGATCATCCACTTTATTCTCCAGATTTTGCATCATGTGATTATTTTTGTGTGAAATAAAAATGCTGATGAAAGGATCTCGATATGATGATGTTAAAACAATCAAAGTTGCTGTGACAAAGATACTTAATAGAATTCTGAAATTATAGCTGCAAAAATCATTCTACTTATTATTTGATTGTTTCCAATGCTGTATCAATACAGAAGGAACATATTTCAAATAAAAAAACAATTTATACCAATATGGCTGTTGTTTCGTTTTTTACATCAGTTCAGTTATTTATCAAATATACTATGTATAGCAAAAAATCAATAAAAAATAACATTAAGAATTATTTTAAACTTTCAAGCTCCTCTGTTTGTAAAATATCACAAATAATTCAACAAGCACTTTATGCATAAAATAAAATTTATTATTAGTAATTATACAATTACTAATAATACCAAACAGTAGCTCTCAGCATTTTGTATGGCTCTCCTCAACTACATCTAACAAGTACCTCTCTCTTATTCTACATGAGCATGTGATATAGGCAATTTCTGTTAAGATGATGTACAAACAAACACTTCATTACAACTTCCTTTTGATATTTAAAGGTTACAATCTAATAAAACACTTTATTAGATTGTATATCACAAAGCTTGTTATTTTAAATTGATTAAAGCAGAACACACCTGGGAATTTCTAGATCAATATAAAATAAATGCTGTACTACCCAGAACCATTATGAATATAAAGCTACCAGTGAAAAACAAAAGAGTTCTGGCTAACACTAAAAGAATTTGCCTAAAAGTTGCATTAACAGATTCAAGAAGGAGAATGTATAAACTGAAGAGTGAAAAAACCCAATTGGACTTGAAAATACAAGGAACACCTTTTGAAAACAAGGAGCAAGAGTTAGCAGCTCTAGAACAACACATGAAGGCTTTCAAAGCAAAGCTTAAGAAGAAATATGTTAAAAAATTAAAATTGCTGATAAATAAACAAGTAAAAAAACACACAGAGCAAAGTTTGAACATCAAAGATGTAGTTACAGTAATAGGAAACATACAGATACCTACACAAGTGCAAGAGCTTCTGAAGAAAGTCCCTTCAGAAGCTCTTGCACTTGTAAAAGACTTACACTTTTAAACATTTTGGAGAGATACAAGACACGATTCCGAAATTCAAGAGACTGGTAAGGAACCTGGATGAAACATCCAGAGAAAGGGAATGTTGGAAATATGTAAAAGAGTTTAAAACTTATAAGAATAAGAACACATAAAATCTTAAAGCTATGAATATAGAAAAATATGCTCTTCAGGAGGTTCAAAAATGGATAAGATCTAACTCCTTAAAGATCACTAGAGAAGATAAGTCCAAAAAGATAGTTTTAATGGAAAAGAGTAAATATGAAGAATACTTAAACAACTACATAAGTGAGTCGAACGCAAAACAACTTGATAAAGACCCAATGGCAGCACTTGAAAGGAAATGGAGTTAAATCTGCAAAAGTAGAAGCCTACCAGAATTCTTACAAGTTCCCAAAATGCCAAACCCAGCCTGTCCAAGACTATTCGCATATGCAAAAACACATAAAGTACCGGTCACCTTCAGACCGATTGTAGAAAAGTGCAGATCGCCCCTGTTCCACCTTGAAAGGGTGATAGCAAAATGGCTAAATAGCAAACTTTCAGATTACAGATATGGAGTTAAATCTTCATTAGACTTCCTGTACAATTTAAAAGAAGTAAATCTAGAAGGAAATAAAATCTTCAGGACTTATGACTTTGAGAAACTCTACTCCTCACTGAACATCGCCCCAGTGTCTATATTAGGGATTGTCTTTTTCCTGGATTTTGGTAATCCTGGGATTCCAGGATAAAAAATGTTTTTTCCCGGGATTTCCTGAGATTTTTGTTAATGGAATTAAAACTGAAATTTCACAGCATTTTATCTGTTAAAAAATTTATTTAACTTTAGTTTATTTTGAGACTGATTTGGCAATTGAAATTTAATATGAACGTAAGAAACCCAGGCAATTTACACTTTTATTGCTGAGTCTAGTTCTAAGTTTGGTTATAAATAGTCCTGCAGCCAAAAAGGACCTTTCAGCTTGTTGGTGTTATAGATTCGAGAGCGTCCATTAATTTTATTATATTTATTGTTTTTTCACCAGCAGTGTCATAACTAGGGTATGCAGCGCCTGTGGCAAGGGTCAAATTTGCACCCCATTTTTTTTCATTTAAAGATAACAATGCTGAAATTGAATTATCTCTATCAAATTGAGTTGATTTTGAATATGCTGTAAGATAATTCTTTATTTGTAGATGTAAATAAAAAATCTTTTAAATAATTTTCATTCGTATTTAATGACCAATGAGCAAAAATAGAAAAATACAGGTACCCAATGAGTCATTGTAAACTTTTACTTTATCAATAAAAATAGCACCCTTTCTTGACCTAGTGCCTTTGTTTGGAGTACAACTTGGCCACTTTTACCCATGAATTAACTCTTCTAAGAAATAAAATGAAAGAAAAACATAACGCTATGTCTGCGAACGCTTATCAAAAAAGTCATTTGCCTGCAAATAACGGAAATCAATTAAAAAATTTGCACCCCTAATCAAGCTGCGCCCATGGCGAATGCTGCTTTCGCCACGCCCTAGTTACGGTCCTGTTCACCAGTTGCCTCAAAGATTTTGAACTTCATGGATGTATTCTTTGCAAGTGATTGATCTTCAGCTTCCTTTTGAGAAACACATTCAGTTTGTTTTTTGATTTGATGCACCAATTTCTCACAAAGAGTCTGCTCATTCTGCTATCTTTTGCTTTCTGAGTCATCCTTTTCCTCGCAGTTGGAATGTGATGAATCAGATTGCGATGATTCAGAAGAAAAAACACAAGATGAGTTACCACACGAATTTCAAATGTTCCAAATTACTTAAACAATTTTCATTAACCTTATTATTCGAGCTTTCTCGAACGCTGCAATATACATATATATATAATGTGTGTGTATTGTGTAAGACTGTAAGTATTGATTATTGAAATTAGTAATTCAGACCGGGAAATCCCAGGATAAAGAAAATTTCCCGGGATAAATCCTGCAGCCAAAATTAACCGGTATCCTGGGATCTCAGGATTCCAGGATCCCGGGAAACAATCCCTAGTCTATATGTCTTTATAAGTTCCTGCTGGCTAATAGCAGTGCAGATCAACTTTGCCCAGCCTTGTGTAGAGAGATTGCAGACCTCCTATGCCATAATTCGTACTTCTGTTTTGAAGGTAAATATTATAAGCAGACCAGAGGGGTACCAATAGGAAGCCCCCTAGCAAGGGAACTTGCAGAACTTGAGGTAAGATCATTAGAGGAGACTAAACTTGACAGTTTAATAAGAGAGACGCACCTATATGCCAGATATGTTGTTGATATTTTCGTAGTATGGATAAAGGAGAACTGTTCACAAGAACTACAGGAGCTATTTAGTGATGACACATATTGGCTAAAACTTAACATCGAGCAGATTGAAAAGAGGGAGATACATTTTCTAGACGTCCAAATCAGTATTACGAATAATACCATTCAAACAACTGTCTACAGAAAGCCAGAAGCCACACCAGTGATAATCCCCAGATGTTCAAAAGATAAATGGACTTACAAAAAAGCAGCATTAAAATCATATCTAACAAGAGCTTTCTCCCACTGTAGTGACAACATCCTAAGAAATGATGAAGTAGAAAAAATCACAACCACAGCAAAGAAACATGGATGGAAGACAAATAATAATGAAACTAAAGGATGAAGTAGAGAAGAATGTAAGATCTAAGAAAGATACAGGGCAAGAGATAATTGACCGATGCATTCCTACTCTAGACCAGCAAACAACACCACAATATGAAGTAATGCCAGATACTATGAGAGGCTTGAAAATGATTAAAAGATCTTCAGAATCCAAGCACAAGTAGCAGTGACTAAAATACTTTTTATTCAACTAGTAAAAACGTTTTTGGTATAACCATATATCTTCATCAGTTACATGAAGGTATATGGTTATAGCAAAAACGTTTTTACTAGTTGAATAAAAAGTATTTTAGTCACTGCTACTTGTGCTTGGATTCTTAAGATCTTTATAGGATTGATAATAAGCAGTTTTATCTTTATTAGCAAAATGATTAAAAGAATCCTAAAAAGAACAAAGACAAGGCTGGCATTCAAAAGAGGAATAACTGTCTTACAAGCCTTGAAAAATATTAAAGATAGTTATAACTCTGGACAATCAATAGGGGTATATAAAATACGTTTAGACAATTATGACATGCGCACCATGGAGGTATACATAGGAGCTATGTGAAGGAACCTCAAAGACAGAATAGAGGAACATAAACAAGACATCAAGCAAGGCAATTTAACAACAGCATGGCAAGACATGCAGCTGAGAACAACATCAATGTTAATTGGAAAGAAGCAAAGTTCATACAAAAAGTCACTGATCCAGTGGAACTGAGTACAGCAGAAAAGATAAACATTTACAGGAGAGGCCAACAGGAAGTGGTTATCAATGACAAACAAAAAGAGGCAATCTCTGAAGCATGGAAATATGCCTTAAGAAAATAGCACCCACTAGACTAACTGGAAACCTAAAGCACAAACACCTGTTTGCAAAGGACTTTTTTAATTTTTATTTGTACTTTAACCTGGTTATCAATGACAAACAAAAAGAGGCAATCTCTGAAGCATGGAAATATGCCTTAATAAAATAGCACCCACTAGACTAACTGGAAATCTAAAGCACAAACACCTGTTTGCAAAGGACTTTTTTAATTTTTATTTGTACTTTAACCTATTTAATTTTTATTTATATTCTTATTTTTAGATTTTTGTTATAATTGTATTAGTTAATTTTAATAATATTACTCTATAATTTTTATCCCAGGTAATAAATAATAGATACTCTAAATACTAAAAGTTAAAGAACAATTTTAAAATATGATTCTGTTTGAAAATAGAACTGTAATGGCAAGAGTCTAAGTATTCTTAGAACACCTTCAGTTCTAATCGGTTTGAGCATGTAAGAGTTGAAGATGACTGATCAATAGCCAAAAACGTTACTCTGTTGTTAATCTT
Source organism: Olivierus martensii (assembly GCA_000484575.1). Taxonomy (NCBI): domain Eukaryota; kingdom Metazoa; phylum Arthropoda; class Arachnida; order Scorpiones; family Buthidae; genus Olivierus; species Olivierus martensii. The sequence goes on from AYEL01080847.1 coordinate 24,528, forward strand.
TGATTAATAAAGATTTTGAACTGCTGAAAAGTGCTGTAGTTAATTCTATAATTTAGTACTAATAAATATGGAACGAAATAAAGATGTACACTGCCAACATTAAGTAAAGTATA